>KE157040.1:32801-68671 GCA_000411055.1 Leavenworthia alabamica
AACTTAAGCTCTCCAATCACCTCTCAACTCAAGTGATACCACAACTTGGTAACTACTTATATATAAAGGTCAAAACACAAAAACCCTAGTTTCATTAACTCTCTAACGAAACCTAATAACATTAGACAACTCCTAACATTATTTCCTTTTTCTAATCCTTACCAAAACAAGTACTCAAAGGATTAGGGAAAGTTAACTTTTCTCTTAAGTTAACTTTAAGCTTAGATCAACACTAAGAAGCATATATATAATAGATATGGATATGATCTTGTGTCTAGGTTCAAAACATGCCTCCACTCTAGGTTCTTGCCTTAACCATACACTTTTGTCGAGTGGATACTTTCATGTAATATATCATCCCACATTTTTTGTAAGGTTTTCATTCAGCCCACTTTAAGGGTCACCAATATACAATAAATATTCATGATTTTTATAGAATTTTTGGTCTTATAAATACATTATTGTTTTATTGTTAAACAAAGTGATGGAACCGTGATGTATATATTGTCCGTACATTCATCTAGAGCCAAAAAAAAAACCATAATATATAATACTGAAAAGAAACCAACGAGAATATAGTATTGTGGGTTTTGGTTGAGCGTAATCCTAAAGTTCTATATTAGTCCATTTTTTAAGATAATGATGATTCTTGATTGATCAATCACTATGACTATCATGATCGTCATTCGTCACTATTATTTTTAAATATTCGTAACTAGAATAGATTCAAACGTGATGCTTGTTTTTTGTGTCCATAAAGTCAATTTCACAGATTAGAGGAAATAAATAAAGATCTTAAATGATATAATCTATGTTATTACATTCAAAAAGGTATCACTTCCATGTCAAAGAACATTAGACTAATATAGACCACATTTTCTAGATATTATCATGTGAAAAATATTATAATCTGACCTAATTAATGAACGGTTTACTAGTGTAATTAGTTGCAACTTGTTTTTAGTTATTAGTAATGATTAAGTTTGAAAAACTCATTACCAAAACAACATCGCAATTGTGAACATAAATGATGTGATACTTATCTCTAGACTATAACCATAATCATCTTTAAAACAAAATAATATAAATTTTATTATACATTATAATTATATATTCACTGTCATCTCAAATGATTAATAAAGCTAAAAAAATTAAATGGTTCACAGGCAGATTGTGGCTGATGACACTGATGATTCAACCATTTCCATCGTATTTTATTATTTATTATTTATATATATTATTTTTGTCACGGTTCTATAATAAACTATCAAATTACTTCTATGTATCTCATAATTATCCAATGAAAAAAAGACAATTATGCTTTTGACCAAAGCTCATTAAAACAGTATGACAAAAAAAAACGTATCGCATGTGTTGTAGATTGATTCCAAGTTTCCAACACACGCATCCGATAAGATTAGTTAAAGTTATGTCATGTTAAAGATTTCCTTGTATTGATAATAACTCCTAACATATATTTTATTTTTAGATTAAGACAGATCTATTTCCAACAAGACTTTTTCAAATAGTATGATTTTTTTTTAATTTACTACCATTAGAAGAACAGTACTATTCACCAATTTATTAGATCCAACTAAAATCTGACTACATTTACTATGACTCAAAACTCTTACTCGGTCAATAAAAAGTCTAGTTTCAAGGGAGAGGAACACAATTTAATGAAGTCAAATAAATTGTGAGAGTAGGTGTCAAAGTGGTATTATGAGGTCAACGTAGAAATAGTATCTTGTGAATCTTCAAAATTCAAATAATGTTCTTTATCCGTACTGTTCACATGTTTTTTGGTAGTTCTGTTTACACAAAAGTCAACGCCGTAACTGATATTATTACGAGACGATCTAGGTTAGGAAGAGTTGTCTAATTTTTACTTTAATGTGACATGTCATCAACAAAACAACAAAAACAAATTGTTACGTAAGAAGTTTAAAGCACCAATAAAAAGGTCCCATAAAAACAAAATCTCAAATAAGTTTAGAGGTCCATAAGACTTTGTGGCATCGGCCCATGAAATTTGCATTTCTATAATATATAATAGGAGTAATTAAATTAATTTCTGTAAATATACATACGTCACGATTCAAGGACCGGATTAATAATTTTGTGAAAAATTCCAAAATTATAAAATCCTCCTTAGATTATCTAAATCCCCAATACGTACAAATAATTCGAAATTGGGATTGAACCGGATTGTACCGAACATTAAACCCTAAACCTCCTCTCATTGCCTAAACTCACCAAACCACTGAAACGGCGCTCTACAAATCGGACACGTCAGCTTATAAAAACACCACGAATCTATACACTGCACGTGAAACACGTGCTTACATCCTCGAAGAACCCTAACGACGTCGTTTAATTCAAAATCCTCCAAACAAATAACACATAAATCTGCATTGAACCCGTCGTCGCCGTTACCGTCACCGCCGCTACCGCATTTCGTGAGTCTCACNAAGCAAAGGAGAAATATTAAGACGTAGAAGAGGATGATGCAGAGTACACAGAGAAACATTAACGCCATTGATGCGTTTTCCGTCACTGCCATCTCCGGTGAAGCAGCTGGCGCCACGTAATCCCCACAGCAACTTGATTGCATTTTCGATTATTAAGAGGTTACTAATTTGTGCAATTGAATTAGATTTAATTTGTGAAATTGATTTTGATTTGATTTTATGGAATCACAGTCATGTTCTTATATATGGTTTTTACTGTGAGATAAACTGGTGAAAAACAGATTTAACGCAATTTAGTTACAGTTTTATGGAGAGGAAGATGGCGGGAAGGATTAAGGGAGGCATATTATATATTTTAACTCATTAATCGTTACTAAGAGGTTAATAATTATAATCAGGTTTGATTTATTATCATGAATCTTTTGAGTATTTCTATTCATGAATAAACCATAAAAACCAACTGAAATTAAATTAAGCCTATGGTACAGTTTTGTTTGTTTTTAATTTGGAGTGTCTTTCAGTTATTGATTTACATTCTCGTGATACCAAGGCCCGGCCCATTCCGGCCCAAAGAAACAATTATGGAAACTGGAAAGGAACTTAGGACCACCAAAAAACATTTGGGGCTTTTTAGAACTTTAATTAAAATACAGTATATAAATGCAATATAATAAAAAAAATTAAGTCGGTTCCAATAATTTCCCAATCTTTATATAATTTACCCTCAACCTCTTTTTATTTTCCTTTTTGTCTCTCTTCTCAAATCATAGCGCATAGGAAGAGAAAAGTTCGAACCTTTCTTCATCAATCTATCTTCGACGCTCCTTCCACCATCAGATCTGGTAAGCAATTTTTATTGTCTCTTTATAATCTTATTAGAATCTGATTTCGATCGAAACCCTATAATCTATCCACTTCAATCGAATTTAAAACCCTAGATTTCTGTGTATTCTGGTGATTCAATCGAAATTCAATCAGGGATATATAGATCTGTTCTCGTTCTGATGATTAGGGGATTAAAACCTAGATTTCTGTTTAATATTGTTGATTAATTGCGTAGATATTGATTGGTCTCGTTTTGGTTTAGGTTTTGGAATTTCTAGGGTTTGGTAAAGATGCCGGCGACTGCAGGAAGAGTGCGTATGCCCGCAAACAATAGGGTTCATAGTAGTGCAGCGCTTCAAACTCATGGGATATGGCAAAGTGCTATTGGTTATGATCCTTATGCACCAACTAGTAAAGAAGAGCCAAAGACAACTCAACAGAAATCTGAAGATCCTGAGAACTCTTATGCCAGTTTCCAAGGTCTTTTAGCTCTTGCGAGAATCACTGGTTCTAATAACGATGAAGCTCGTGGCTCTTGTAAGAAATGTGGTCGTGTTGGGCATTTGACGTTTCAATGTAGGAACTTCTTGAGTACTAAGGATGATAAGGAGAAAGATCCTGCTGCTATTGAAGCTGCGGTTATGTCGGGGTTGGAGAAGATAAGAAGTAGAGTTGGGAAAGGTGAGGTTATGGAAGAGGAGAGTAGTGAAGAGGAAGAAGAGAGTGAGAGTTCTGATTCTGATGTTGATTCTGAGATGGAGAGGATTATAGCTGAGAGGTTTGGGAAGAAGAAGAAGAGTGGGAATAGTAGTAGTGTTAAGAAGACTAGTTCTTCTTTGAGGAAGAAGAAGAAGAAGCGTAGTAGTGTTTCTGATGAGTCTGAGTCTGATTCTGGTGAAGATAGGAAGAGAAGGAAGAGGTGGAAGAAGAGGAAAGTGCATAAGAGAAGGAGTTTGAGCGAGTCTGAGGATGAGGAAGAGGGAAGGAGTAAGAGAAGAAAAGAGAGGAGAGGACGAAAGAGAGATGAGGATGATGATGATTCGGATGTAGATGATAGAAATGTGAAGAGAAAGAGTAGAAAAGAGAAGAGGAGAAGAAGAAGTAGGCGTAATCGTTCTGATGAGTCAGATTCTGGGTCTTCTGAAGATGATAGAAGGCAAAAACGGAGGAACAAAGTAGCAGCTTCTTCTGACTCAGAAGCTGATGTTTCAGGAGATGATGATGATTCACGTATTGGAAGAGGTTCTTCAAAGAGGTCTGAGAAGAAGAGTAGGAAACGTCATCACAGGACAGAGTGAAGTAAGGTCAAATATATTAATCAATCTATGTATTAATTTCGAATAAAAAAAAACTTGTCTTTTTCTATGTGATTTGATTTTTATGAATTTGAAACTTATGCTCTTTGTTTCAATAATGTGTTTGAAACTTATGTTCTAAGATTTGATTATTGTTAGTAAAGTTTCGATATTTACGTTATTATTATTATTTACCAAGTTCATTTTTGAGGTCGGCAACATGTCGTTGTGGAGAGATCACGAGACTCGTGGGCTAGTTTTGGCATGGCTCTAAAAGGACAATTTCGTCATTTGCTAAAGCTCGAGTTTCTTACAAATTATCTTGATCGTGGGTCCTTATAATCTCTTCACAACCGTTGAAGTGAAGCTTTAAATATCCACCGTTAAACTCACTTTAAAGTCCCAAGAAAATAGCTTAAACTGTTTCATAATAATAATATCAAAAGCAAGAGAAAAAAAAAGAAGAAGAAGAAGAAAGATGCCTTCAAGCACATTATCCGGTAGTGTGAGTACACCGAAGCTGTCGGTGGCCGTTGATATGGGAAACCCTTTTCTCAATCTCACCGTTGATGCCTTCCTCAAGATCGGAGCTGTAAAACTCATCTCTCTTTTATATGATTTTTCTTATAAATGATTTGTGATCTCTCTTAATTGTTTGATGTGTTTTAGGTTGGAATCACTAAATCTCTTGCAGAAGACACTTACAAAGCCATCGACAAAGGTATAACTCACTCTAAAACATACGTGTTTATCAGTTTATGTTCTGTCTATGTGAAAAGTTAACACATTAATACACATTTTTGTAGATCTGTTTTTGTTCTTATTATTATTACCTAATTTTGTTAGTTTCTTGTTGTTTTGCTGATTTGATATTTTACTAATCTTAGGGAGTCTCTCCAAGAGCACATTGGAGCATGCGGTGAGTATCACTGTGAATCAAATCCATTTTTATACATATATGTTTGTGTGGAGTTTGAATTTGTTTTGCTAAACATTGTTACAGCTTAAGAACCTATGTAAAGAAGGTGTTTACTGGGGTAAGTTACACATTGAATGATTAATAAAATTTTATAAAGAAATGTTATAAAGTGTGTAACATGTTGAATATGATTAGGATCTGTGGCTGGAGTTTATGTTGGAACTGAGTATGGAATCGAACGTATCCGTGGTACCAGAGATTGGGTAATAACACACATTACATTACACATTTTTTGCTATAAGATATTTTTGTTACAAAACTTTTGTAACATTTTTGTTATATCAGAAAAATGCAATGGTAGCAGGAGCAGCGACAGGAGCAGTGATCTCTGCGGCTAGTAACAAAGGTCATGACAAGATTGTGGTTGATGCCATTCTTGGTGGTGCTCTTGCTACTGCTTCTCAGTTCCTTAATGATCATTATTTCTACTGATTTTAATCTATTCATATAAGGACCAATTTGGTTTTCCAAATCTGGTTCATATGATGGATTCGTTTGTTTATGCTTTTCCAATAATAAAACAATGTACTGTTTTTTTCAATGAATACATTTTAGTATCATCGTGAAGATTAATAATCTATTAGCTATTTTAATATGTGAGATTAGCAATGGTTTTGTAGTTTATGTAACCCTCTGTGTCACTCCAAAGGTTACTTTGTTCGATGTAGAACTTCAATTTTGGGCCTTAAGTTGAAGTCTCAATCCATTATTGCTTAACAAGGATACCATTTTTTCATTACATTTTACTAACATCCATCATATTTATTTAAGAAAATTATCTAAATATACATATATTATATGCTCACAATTAAAAATGAAAAATATACTTGATATATATATATATATATATAAATGTGTGTAGTTGTTGGTTTAAGAGTGTGTCTTAGTATGTGTTGTTCACTATAAATATACAAGTAGTGGAGCAAATGGTGGTGGAGATGAAAGTGACAATGCTATCTACAACATATTCTTATGGACTTGTGTTTGCTTAATGGCTATCATCTCTTCATTGCTCTCTCCAATCATCTTCTACTATTATACCTCCTTCAAGCAATATTCTTCTCATTTTGCCAATCTTGTTGAGACTAAATCAAATCATCTCAAGTCAAATCTCACATATTCTACTATAAAAATTCTTATTTTTACATTAAAAAAGCTAAACAATTGTAATACCCCGACCACCGCCGTCTGTGAGCACACCAATGTCCTCTCTAAGCCCATTGGTCATCCACGTCCTCTCTAAGCTCATTAGGCTTCATCCTCGTCCGACGGTCGGTGCATTATTTTTCTGAGGCTCAAGAACTTGTTTACTGTCCCTACAAATTATCGCATGATCTTTTCCTGTGCGTTGGCCTCACTTACACAGTACAGACAATCACTTTCCGGTAGGTCACCCATCCTAATACTACTCCAACCCAAACACGTTTAACTGTAGAGTTTTAAATGAGTGGTTGACCGAAAAGATAAGTGCACTTTGGTAACATAGGTAGCCAAATCAAATCTCTTAAGCCTCTTCTCATACACCACCATACCAGAATCTGGGATGTTACAACAATAAAATTTAACACCAAGTGTTGTTACTTTGACGGATGAAAGATTCTATACAAAATTTAGAAGTCACATGATCAAATGACGTTCGAGACAAAAATAATATTAAATATTATGATTTCGGGTCTGTAAAGAGTATAGATTACAATCCAAAACTTCTTGATAAAAAAATAAAAGTTTATCAAGATATATGGGACTATCTATCTTGACTTCATGCTTCACTTGTTCATGTTACATATTCCTATATCTAATAATGACAAATGAGAACAAAATTTAAAACGTAATAATAATTTGGAATTGTTAGAAGAGTAACATGTATATTACATATACTTCCATAATAGGTGAACTGCAAAAGAAGTGGGTTGAAGATGAGTCAAGACAACAATACTTTAGTGACAGCAAAGCCATAAGATCCACCAAATCCTAAACTGACATAAAAGACCCACTTCTCTTCTTATTCTACTAACTAATCCTCACCATTAAGAGCCACTAATCTTTATTATTTTATTCCTTTCATAAAGTCAATATATATTAAGAAGCAAATTAGTAATTTTACTCTCTCTTTCCAATATATTATAAGGTCAAATGCAACAAGTTGTCTATATTTTAACATTTTTTTTTTACTTTCTTCATGCACATTTATTAAATAGTTATTTTTGGTAATAATTTGACTTTGTATATCATTAATTTAGTGTCATCTTGCACTTATGCAATAGTACGACACTTAAAATATAATATTAGTATTTTATGTAATTTTTTTCGAATATTGATTCAAATTTTAATATTTTATTTTAAAATATTTATAGTTTTTTCACACTTATTAAAAAAATAATTATATTTTAAAGTAACAAATAAAATAAAATATTATAAAATATTTACATTAAAAAATTAAAATAATAAATAAAATGAAATAAATTTAAAAAATTAAAAATATATTTATATTGAAAAAGAGGAATACAATATAGAAGTTGAAATTTATAGCATTGACTTTTTTCCCATCTCTTCAATAATTGTATTTGCCAGAACATTCACTATTTTATAAGGTTTGAATATTATAAACTCAATTTCCAAATGAATATATTCTAATAAAAAAAATTATCATGTCAAAATATTATAATATATATGGAAGCATACAAGGCAAGGGAATGGATGGTTCTCCACTTACAATATTACAAATGATGATGCACCTTTGAATTATCAAGTGTTAGTAATAAAAATAAATAAATGATTATTAAAGTTGAAACAAACATTTATATTAATTAACTATATCTTTAAAAAATTCTTAACCTTAAAACCTAATATGCTTTTCTTTTAATTAATAATTAATTAATTAACTAAAAAGTAAATGCGCAAGTTGGATATGTCTCCACTTATCTTTTCATGTTTTTTTTGTCAACATGTTTAAATATAAAATTTGTGTTTTTTTATTATTATCTTTGAAATATGAACACAATTATTTATCAAAGAAGAGACCCACTCTACTATTTTTTTCTAGATGTCTAATGATAAATGTATTTGACTCTTTAATCCTCGTTGAAACTTGCCCCTGAGTTACCACGTGTCTACACTTAAGGATTATATAGTAAATCTTGATTTATTACCAAAGTAGTTTAAGAATTTTATTATGAGATTAAAACATTTGTTGGATGATTATCATTCTCAATGATTTGTTTGCACTATTCGCATGCATAATTTGTGGATTAGCTTCTTACTTTTCATATGAGATGATTTGACACCATTTCGTATACGGCAACGGCTTAGCCAATATTGAATAATAATCAACATAAAATGTCAATATGAAGATTCACTAGTCTATGAGACTAAGTCTTGGTTTTAAAAAATTCAACATCCTCTCGTAGGCGAGATAGGTCATGGTCTCACCATATGGCTTTGTAATAGATACATAAGAAAGTGAAAATTAGTGTATTATGTAGGGAACATTTAACTAATATATAGTGTATTAGAGTCACATCCATATTTTTTGGCTGTTGCGGCTGAAATCTCTATCCTTGTTCTTCATCTTATGAATCAGTTTCTCTTTTTTTTTTTTGTAAATTGGTAGTATAACATTTCAATTTCTAGTATGTATTGATGTATGAAATAAGAGTTTGAGATTTGTTTTGACTATAAATATTACCAAAATGTATTTATTTTTTCGGTCAGTTATTTATTCACAATTTTATAATTAAGTGTGTTTATGCTGAAGTAACATTATGATGAGTGATTTACTGGAAAGTGATTGTCGGTACTGTGTAAGTGAGGTTAACGCATAGATAAATATCATATAATGATTTGTTAGGACAATAAACAAGTGTTTATAGTTTTAGAAAAATAATGCAATAACCGTTGAACGAAGATAGAATCCAGTGTGCCTGGAGATAAAGTGGAAATCCATAGATCTAGAGAAGACATGAGATCATCTATAAACCTAAAGAGAATGTTGGAGTCTCATGAACAATGTCGGTTAAGACGTTACATTTGATATCATAGAAGATTTACCAAACTGATTCTGATTCGATAGTCCTAGTGCGCAACGAAGATGTTGCGATCTGTGAGTAGGATGATTGTAAAATTCTATTTTCTGTTTTATAGTGGTGCATGTGATGATAGCGTAAGAGATTTAATTTGACTATATATATCAAATTAGAGTCGATTTTTAATAAAATTAGCTATTTCACTAAAGATATTAATATGAAACGGATTTACCAAAACCATTTTAAAGATGTTTTATATATTGACTTTATATATTTCAACAAAATTGAAGTTTGGGGTTTGGTATGCAAGGATTTCAACTTCAAATTTTTTTTTTTTTTTCCTTTAGAGAAATTTATTTTATTAACAAATGTATGTACAAAACATATGATATAATTACTTCTTTTTTTTAATCTAGTTTCACTAAAATAATAAACAAAAATGCAAATGATTCCAAGCATTTGAGTAATGCTGGCGTGATTTAGATTAGTAATTATCACAACCTCCAACCACAATAATATAAATATACCACCCACTCCATAAATATGAAAAATTAACATAAGAAAAAAAAAACATTAGACATACTTAATTTAGCATTTAAGTTTCTAGTTGGCAGAAAATTAAAAAAAAATTAAGAAATAAAAGTCCAAATTTTAAATGTTTTTTATGACATAGGAAAGAGAGTGATGTTAGTAAGCAGCGGGCAAGAGCCGAAGAGACATTATGAGAGTTGACGAGAATTTTATGTAATAACTCAAGAGTCAGTCATCATTCAACACGTGGCATATTCTCAGACCATCACGTGATCCAACGGTGAACGTAAGTGCAATTTTCGAAGAAGTGTTGTTTAAGAATTAATGGATTTGTTTGAAAGAACTGTGCCTATTTTGACTTTTGAGATTTTAATTTTAACAAAAAAGTCTAAATCCCTAAGATCTCATTCTTTCCCTAACAGTTTTATAAAAAATTATAAATAAATTATATATTTTCAATGTATATATAATATAATTTAACATTATTTTTAATACGTATCTAATACTTATTATTTAAATAATACTAATTTAAAATTGATCATAATAGAAAAAATTGTTTATAAATTTTAGCAGTATATATTAATTATAATGTTATATTATTTGTATATATTTATTTATAAATTTATTTATTCCAACTAAAATATTTTATCTCATGTGACACTTTAAAAATTATAATTTCACTTTTTTTTTAAATTTACAAAATATAATCATTGTGTTTTATTAAATTATNATTAGTTATAATATAATATAACCGCAATATAATATTTAATATCACTATATTTATAAAAATTTATAAAAATATTCTAATTATATTTTATATAATTTTATATTAAAAATATATATATAAATAAAAATATATATCGTTATTAAATATATAATCTATTTACTGTGTATTAATATAGTATGTTTTTTTAAATTTTATATGACACGTAAATACAAAAAATAAAAGATACAGTATATAAATTTTTTTTGACCAATTCAAATTTAAATTCCATGAAAGTAAAAAAGTTCCTCTAACTATTATAAATATGAGCATTATAAAAGTAACTTTTTAACTGTAATTCTAATTCGCAAGTGGTATAAACGCGCTATGCAGAGAGTGGGAACATGAACTTCACACACTTCAAAAACCCCTGACTTCAAAAAAAACCTCCAACCCTTGCCTTAGCCACGAGTCAACCCTCTTCACGAGCTCCATGTAGAAATTAAATTTTTAATATTTTTATTTATTCATCAATTTTATATTTCCTTTTCAGATTTAATACAAATATATAACAGAATAATATTTTATTTTTTGTTTTTCCTTTATATTCTCTTTCCTTTATAATTTTCCACTCAAAAAAATCATTTTTTCCTCCACATAAGTCAACTCTCTCTCTCTTTCATCTTCAACCTCTTGTCTCTTGAGATTTCTCATTTCATACAAACTATGGATCAATAATTTTCAATTGTACTCTAAAACTCTTTCGTTCGTTTTATTCAAAATTAAGCTAAAAAAAAGATATTTTTCAATGGGTAACGGAATCGGTAAGCTGAGTAAATGTTTCACCGGCGGAGAACAAACTCGTCGGAAAAACGAGATGTCTATTGTTGAACCAGATCCTCTTGATGAAGGTTTAGGTCACTCTTTCTGTTACGTTCGACCTGACCCGACTTGGATTTCATCTTCAAAAGTTCATTCAGAAGAAACGACGACGTTTCGTACAATCTCCGGCGCTTCCGTTAGTGCTAACACCGCTACACCACTCTCAACTTCTCTTTATGATCCCTATGGACACATCGATCGAGCCGCCGCGTTTGAAAGCACGACGTCGTTTGCATCTATCCCTTTACAACCGATCCCGAGAAGTTCTGGTCCTACTGTACCCGGTTCAGGTCCATTAGAAAGAGGGTTTCTATCCGGTCCGATCGAGAGAGGTTTCATGTCCGGTCCACTTGATGGTTTAGGATTATTCTCTGGTCCGCTTGATAAAACCGGTTCCGATCAATTTAAACGTAGCTTCTCTCATGGTTTAGCTAATACCCGGGTCGGGTCAAAAACCGGATCTTTAGTTCGGGTTCTCCGTCGAGCAATTTCGAAGACGATGATGACGAGAGGACAAAACTCGGTCGTAGCTCCGAGTAAGGGAATTGCAACGGTTAAAGAACCCGATTGGGTATTCGGGTCAGATAAAACCCGGATCCAGCAACAACACCAGAACGAGAATAATAATAATCTCACCGTTAGTAGCTTGAATTTCAGTAGTGAAGGAAGTCTATTAGACGACGACGTTTCGCTTGAAAGCCAGAATCTTCAGTGGGCTCAAGGTAAAGCCGGTGAGGATCGTGTACATGTAGTTGTATCTGAAGAACATGGATGGGTCTTCGTTGGTATCTACGATGGATTCAACGGTCCAGATGCGCCGGATTATTTACTCTCTCATTTATATCCAGCCGTTCATCGTGAGCTCAAAGGATTGTTATGGGACGATCCCAAAACAGAATCAAAATCATGCGACGTAGATAATTGCAGCCATTCGAGTTCGGAGAAAAAGTCAAAGAATCGTGAAGAAAGTCAACGACGGTGGAGATGTGAGTGGGATCGAGAAGAAAGACTCGATCTAGACCGTTTAATGAAAGAAAAAACTAATCGGAGTAACGAATCGGATCTTGATCCTGATCCGAACTCATCAGATGTATTAAAAGCTTTATCACAAGCTTTAAAGAGGACTGAAGAAGCATACTTGGAGAATGCAGATAAGATGCTCGACGAAAATCCTGAACTAGCATTAATGGGTTCATGTGTATTAGTGATGTTAATGAAAGGTGAAGATGTTTATTTGATGAATGTTGGTGATAGCAGAGCAGTACTTGGTCAAAAAGCTGAGAGTGAGTATTGGATTGGGAAGATTAAACAAGATTTAGAAAGAATCAATGAAGAAACAATGAATGATTTTAATGGTTGTTGTGAAGAAGAAAGAGCTTCTTTGGTTCCAAATTTATCTGCTTTTCAACTTACTATTGATCATAGCACAAATGTTGAAGAGGTAATAAAAGAAAGATAACATTTTTACGGTTATTTATAGGATAATTCAATGTTGTTTAGCTTATGAAGTATTGTTTTTGTTGTTTAGGAAGTTGATAGAATTAGAAAAGAGCATCCGGATGATGATACCGCAGTATCGAACGAACGGGTTAAAGGTTCTTTGAAGGTTACAAGAGCTTTTGGAGCTGGTTTCCTTAAGCAGGTACTTTAAACTACATTCTTGGTTACATTTTGGCTCTGTTTTTGTTCTGTATTATAAGAAAAAAAATCTAATTTTTACTTTGGGTTATACATTTTATTGTAGCCTAAATGGAATAATGCGCTTCTTGAGATGTTTCAAATCGATTACATAGGGATGTCTCCTTATATCAATTGTTTGCCATCACTTTACCATCATAGATTAGGTTCAAAAGACCGGTTTCTAATACTATCCTCGGATGGTCTCTACCAATACTTCACTAATGAAGAAGCAGTTTCCGAAGTTGAACTCTTTATCACATTACAGCCTGAAGGTGATCCGGCTCAGCATTTGGTTCAAGAACTTCTTTTCCGTGCTGCTAAGAAAGCCGGTAATAATCTATCGAAAACTTTGACGATTTTAAAGTATTGAGTTAAGTTTTTAAATCTTTCTTTGTTGATGTTTATAGGTATGGATTTCCATGAATTGCTTGATATACCGCAAGGGGAACGGAGACGGTATCACGATGATGTTTCCATTGTTGTGATCTCTTTAGAAGGAAGAATGTGGAAATCTTGTGTATAAACAAAGAAAAGAAAAATCATATATGAACATAGAGAAAACTTAAAAATGTTTCCGAGATAAGCCTCGACTCAATGCAACTAAATGGTTTTATGATTTCGAGTTTTAAGCCTCGGATAAATCGAAAAACTCGATCAAAATCGAATCTAAAACTTCAAATACTCAAGTCTATTATGTATAAGTATCATATGTTAATAAAACAGTAAAAATCAAGTTTTGACTATGGAGTTTAGAAACCCCCCAAGTCTCATTAATACACAAGTTATGTTTTTTTTTATTGTTGTCATTAATTCGATATTTAAAGATGAATCTAGGCTTTCAAAACCAACCCTTTGACCTAGAATTTAAGACACATTGATAAATAGATTCGATATTTGTGGAATACGTTTAGTTATTGGTCAACAATGCAAGCTATTGAAGTAGTTAGTGTAGTCCAACTTCTAACTAGAATGGAATAGAGAAGTAAATGTAAGAAGAAGGAAGTGGTGGTTGGGTTAATACAAACTTGTCCCATTTATGGTTTAAATGTCTCTTCCACTTAACTTCTCTTACCATTTCCCACCAAATCTTAGACTCTCTGTGTTTCTGTAATGATTCACCAACTTAAGGCAATACAAGTTTGGATTTTTCTGTTTTTAGTCTTCATTGTACATTTCTTGACTTTTTGATTTACATTTTTATAATGTATATTAGTTTTTTTACCTTCATAGAGATGAAAGACTTTGGATACATGGAACTGAGATTTGTAAAAGACAATTTAAAAGTTAATTCATGTTGGAAGTGTTTAATATATAATATGAATTTAAAAGGTATTTTTAATTCTCAAACTTGAATATGTATTACTATATATGTTTGTAACATAAAATGTTGTTATAAAATTATTTTATATATAAAATAATGCAAAATTTTTTGAAATTGTAGTTACATATAATTAATATTTAATAAAAATCGTTAACATATACTGATGGTGAATTAGAAAAATATGCAAAAGCTATAGATATTTAAACCCAATCTCATCTTATCCAGTTTTGGGCTTATATTTTGAAAGCTAGCCCGGCCCACACATGACTATATGCTATTCTAAAATTTTTTAGAATTTATAAAAATTTAGCTAAAGAGCATCATCATAAGCATTAAACTCATCATCCAATTATACTTCAAGATTTAGATCGAATATTTATGTTATGAAATCATCATCCAATTAGCTAACAATTAGATTTTCTAAATTTTTATGTATAAATAAAAAGTTTGTATGAAATCTAGACTCTAGCTTGTAAGCACATGGACCAACAAAATAACCAGACTTTTAAGTATTATTATATTTCGAATATAGAGAACATATATATTACCTTTTCTATTATAAATAAAATATGTATGGAAAAAAATCATATGAAATTCATTTTATGGTTACAAAATATTTAGAGTTTTAATAAAATAAGAAAATATCTGTCCTAAAGATTGCTTTGTATAATTTTGAAAATTCTACTTAAATTTTATTTGAATTCAGTGGATGACTATTCAACATTATCTATAGTTTGTTTTTTCCCTTTCAAAAATTGTTTTCTATTATTGAAATATTTAGTTCCATTTTTATAAAAGTTGAAATGAATATTTATTTGACCGGATTCAGTAGAGTCATACCATGTTTTCTTCATATAAATAACATTGATTCCAATAGAGCCATCAAAGCAAAAACTTCAGCTTCTTCCTTTGAGATATGATATGTGATTTTTAAATCTCTATCTTAGTTTCTTTTATAAACGTAAGATCTTTGTTTATGGATTATGTTTGTGTTTGATTTCGTAGATCGTTCAATGAAATTTAATTATAGAGATTGAATTAAGATTTAATCTTAAAATTTGGATTAAAAAATCAAATATGGATTGATGTTTTTTTCATGTTACTATGTGATTTGTTGATTTTGCATGTCACATATGAAACCTAATATGTGAAGGAGTACTTTGTTAATTAGTAATTATAATAGTCATCAGGCAGAGTGTAACTTCTCTTATGTCAATCTCTTTACATGTGTTTGGTTGTTTTCCAATTCTTTTTATGCCTCATGTGGTAATCCGATTTGATGAGTGGGCATGGGAAGAAGCATACTTATATGAATGAAGATGTTGCTTTCGATAGTATTATAATTTCACCTATACCTGTTTTGAAATTTATGTTTGTCAGGCACTGGGATATGTCCATGGAGCTTATGTGGTGCGTGTTCCGGACAGAATCAGTCCATGGACGGTTGAGGTATTGAGAAATGTAAATTTCAGTATATATGATGACTTCTCTAATTAATATTCTCTTTGTATCTTCTAATTAATAATCATCTCCCTCCTTAAAGAAAAAATAATCCAAAAACGAATTGCCTAGGACCTACCCGAAAATATCATAAGATGAGCATGCTTGTGGGAGTTGTATCGTTTGGATGGATTTCAAATGATTCAATACAATCCTGCTTAAATTTATGTTTTTGGATTATGTCGTGTTTCATACCATGATGTGAATAATCTGAAAAGTAAATAACAGGTTTATGGAAATGATACATCCATAATTCTTAAGCTCTATGAAAACAAACTTAAGCACATTAACTGATTAAGAATTATACATCCGAAAATATCATAAGATAATAATGTTATTTAACTAAAAATATTCTTTGGCCTAATGGATTCAAATAGCAAATATGAATCATCATTGTGAGATAATGATTCATTACAACAGTGATACACCCATAATTCTTAAGCCCTATGAAAACAAACTTAAGCACATTAACTGATTAAATTTTTAAAAGCTAAAAAAGGTTTATGAAAATGCACATTTTAGAAATACAACATGCTTGTTTCACCAACGCTTTCTAAAAACCAAGAATCTAATATTCATATATTCAACAAAGACAGCAAATTGTATCATAGATGCATCACGATGTATTTCTAAAGAATTAAACTCACCATCTATTTATAATTCAAGATTTAGATCAAATCTTTTGCTTTTTTTTTTTGGTAATATCAATCTCGAATCTCCCTTTTATGTTTTAGAATAAGCTTCAACAACTTTTGAAGTCCAAGTTTTAAATTATCTTAAAACTTGAGCTTCTAAAATCGTTGAAACATATTCAATAACTCATAAGAGATATTTAAATTTGGTTGTCATCAAGGAAAAACAGCAAACGATTTGATCTAAATTACGAATTTCAATTGGATGATGAATCTAATGATTCTTCACATATCCTTGAAGATATATCTATGATACAATTTGCTTCTTTTGTGGAGTCTACCAATATAAAATCTTTGGTTTTTAGAAAAAATTGGTATAACAAGCGCGTTATAGTTCTAAAATGCGCATCTTTATAAACTTTTTTTTAACTTTACAATTAATTAGTTAACGTGTTAAAAAAACTTAATTGATGGCAGTTTGTTTTTATATTATCTCTAGATGTTTTCCTTAGACTAAATGTTTCAATTGAGCATTTGTTTTATATTATCTCTCTTGAAAGTTTTAAAGTCTCAAAAGAATCTAAACTCTATATGTGTGAAAGATTTTGTTCAACTTTTGTAATCAAACTTGGTTTGTGCTGATTTATGGCTTAAATTGATCTGCGTTGAATTTGTTGATTTAGAGAAAAATAATTTAGATACTGGATTTTATGGACTTAAAGATTTCTTGAAAATTTTATGAATTTTGGATTTGGAAGAATGAAAATTTAGTAGTTTATTCTCTGTTAATCATTATAGATCTCCTATGTAAAAGAATGGATAGTTGGATTAACAAGACAAACAAAACGCAATGTAACACTCGAAGAACTCCAAAGACTTCTAATAATATTTTCTACACAACGTTTTTTTTAGGGTTTAGGACTTTACATACTATACAAGATGAAGGCTTAAACAGGGATGTACTTCAAAAGGTTTAAGCTGTTTAAAATCATATAGAATAATACAAATTTGGATCTTTCTCTTTTTAGTCTCCGTTGTAGATTTTTTGACTTTCTGATTTACATTTCGACAATGCATATTAGCTTGTAAAATCCAATTTGTAAGCTAATCTGTGTTGAAATATTTTTAATATAATCTTATTTAAAAAGTGTTTTTTTTTCAAATTCTAAAACTAGAATATGTAGTGTTATATATGTTTTCGACACAAACTGTTGTTCTAAAATTTTTTATATATTAAAATAATGTAATATTTTTAGAAATTGTAGATAACTAATTAACATTTAGTAAACTAGGATATCTTTCTACCATAAAATATTGTATGGAAAAAAATAATATGAGTTTAGATATAGTGAATAAAATACTAATAAAATAAATTTATTATTATATCATATAGAACCAAAACAAATTATAATGTTATTTAATGGGAAAAATCATCTGAGTTTAAATATAGTGGAATAAACTACTAATAAACTAAGTTTATTATCCTATTATATAGAACAAACAAGACACTGTTTCTAAAAATAAGATTTGTATAATTGAATGTTAACTTAATTTTTATTTATTTTAGAAAAAAGAAAACTCAATTTTTATTTAAGTTCACTGGATATAAACATTGAACATTGTTGTCTACTTTAAATTTTTTAATCCAAAAGTTGCTTTTTGTAATTGAAGCATTTATTTATAAAAAGCTTTATTCTGTTCATTTACTACTTTATAATTTAGAAATGTAAAAAATGAAATTTAAGTGGGTCCCACTCGTATCTTCTCCATAGAAGTTATAAAAAGGGACTTCTGAAAAGCATTGGTTTCCCTCTCCATACCACTGATTTCTCTCCAGCTTCAAAAAGCTTAAGAAGCTTCTTCTTCCATTGAATACGATTCGTGCTTTTCAAATCCCTATCTTCGTAAGTTTCTATTTACTAATCTCTTCGTTTCTGGATTTATGTTTTGTGTTGGATTTCATTTTCATAGATCTTTCGATGGTATTAATCATAGAGATTGAATATATTTTCAAATTCATATTACAACTTCTAGATTGATTAAATTAAGATTTAATCGTGATTTTTGGATTGAAGAATCAATCGAATCTTCACTCTGTGAGACACTAACTTTTTAGGAATTGGTACTTTTTTACAGTTATTTGATTGGTTGATTTTGCGTTATATATATATGAACCCTAATTTCAATTTTAGTTTGCCATTGATGTGTAAAACTTCAAATCTCTGGTTTAATTTGGATTCCTGTTAAATTGATGGCAGGAGTTATGAACATGAAATTTTCATTTTGTTCAACTTCTTCAGAGCTTTCATATACAAGTGAAAATGTTTTGAGATTTTCGGTTGCTAACCGATTTTTCTCTTCTGACTTGGTTGAGAAATGGAAGAAGAATTACATTAATTTAGCAAAGAAGAAGGTTTTCGCGTCAAGCCAGATTGTGCCAGGACAATTGGAAGATTCTTCGATTGTTAAGAAGAGTTTATTAAGAAGAGAGCCTGTAGAAAGACTTGGTATTGTGAGGACTTTGTTAATTGATAATTATGATAGTTACACATACAATATATATCAAGCTTTGAGTACTATTAATGGAGGTAACACTTTTTTTTTTTGTCTTTTGTCAATCTCTTTATATATGCAGTTTGTCTTCAGTTTCTTGTTTTATATTCTGTGTTAGTTCCTCCTGTGGTTATTCGAAATGATGAGTGGACTTGGGAAGAAGCTTACCATTACTTATATGAAGATGTTGCTTTTGATAATATTGTTATATCACCTGGACCTGGTTCACCTATGTCTCCATCTGATATAGGTATCACATAGTTAATCTTGTTTTTTAAATGAAATTTTGCAGATAAACCTATCATTGTTAGGCTTCTTGAAAACTTCATTTTGGCTTTCTCCAGGAATATGTCTTCGTCTTTTGTGTGAATGTCGTGATATTCCTATTCTAGGCGTCTGTCTTGGCCACCAGGTAGTTTTCTTAAGTTTTTTTTCCGGTTTTAGTTTCTGTTGTCACGGACATGAGTATGTTATCTATGGTTATTTCTGTAAACTAAGACAATTTTCTTTGGCAGGCACTGGGTTATGTCCATGGAGCTCATGTGGTGCATGCTCCAGAACCAGTCCATGGACGGTTGAGGTATTGAGAAATGTAATTTCAATATGCAGGAATTTTTCGATTGCTCTCTATGTGTCTTTTAATAAGAAACATTCTCCTGAAATGAAGTTTTGTTAAAAGTGTCGTCTTTTGGTCAAATATCCTCTGTTTCTTGATTCTTCATCATGTCTGAGTGTCTGTTAGATATTCTACTCACGATTTACATCTAATTCATGTAGTGGGATTGAACATGATGGGAACATATTGTTTTCTGATATTCCATCCGGGAGAAACTCTGATTTCAAGGCATGTCATCTATTTTTTTTAAATGCAACATACATTAATCTCTCTAGATACAGATTATGAATTTGTGTTGGGGATTCAATTCTGCAGGTTGTTAGATACCATTCACTTATCATAGATAAGGAATCACTACCAAATGAACTTGTACCAATAGCTTGGACGGTTTATGATGACACTGGTTCTTTCTCTGAGAAGCAGTTCTGTGTTCCTGTGACTAAGACTGGGAGCTCATCAGGGAATGGATCTGTGACTTCTATCTCAAAAAATTTGGAAAATCAAAGTCATTGGCCTTCGTCCTATGTTGATGGAAAACAAAATAGACACATTCTCATGGGCATCATGCATTCTTCTTTTCCCCATTATGGTTTACAGGTTTGAAGTTTATTAGAGATCATACTAAGTTTTCTCCATTGTTCTGCTACCTTTGACATGTATTTTTTTTGCTCTCAGTTTCATCCAGAGAGTATTGCTACCACCTATGGAAGTCAACTATTTAAGAATTTCAAAGACATAACTGTGGATTACTGGAATCGCTACAAGTCTCCTTCCTTGCGTCGAAGAAACAGAAATGATAGTTGTGAGCTCCTCTATTTATTAGTAACAAGTTGTTATTTCTGCCTATCTAAGACCAATTTTGTTCTATTATCTAACTTTATAATTAACTAACTTGGAGCTTCTTCTGAATAATAAATATGTTTTAGCAAACATGCAGGTGACTGGTGCTACTCAGTTACTGAAAGAACTTTCCAGAACTAGAAGTACAGGAAACGGCTCTAGCTATTATGGGATCCCTAAGAAATCTCTGTTTACTGCCAAGAAAAATGGTGGAGACGTTTCCAATCCGGTGGATTCCTCATACCCAAAACCTAATGCAAAATTGCTGAGGTTGAAATGGAAGAAACTTGAATGCCTTGCACATAAAGTTGGTGGATCAAGTAACATATTCATGGAAATCTTTGGCAAGAGTAAAGGGAATGATACATTTTGGCTCGATACTTCTTCTAGTGACAAGGTTTGTAGTCTATTCTCCGAGAGTCACAATTGCTTTTGGAAATGTTATTGCTCTTTTATTGTAATAAGACATCTTCTATGACGTTGTTTCAGGCTAGAGGACGATTTTCTTTCATGGGTGGTAAAGGTGGATCTCTGTGGAAGCAATTGACATTTAATTTATCTGATCAAAGGTTTTACGCATGACCTACTCTTTCTCTATCGACAAAGGTTTATGTTCTTTTTAAACTTGAGGGCCATAACCTTTCCTCCTGCATATTGTATGTGCTTCAGTCATTATGCTGCGATTATATGGATTTGGCTGAGATAATCTGTTTATGATGATATAGTGCAATGATGTATTATATCATGGGCGTTGAAACATGGAATTTATGATGTGTTTATTTTCAGGGAGATTATATCTAAACATGCGGGACATCTTCTGATTGAAGATTCTTATAGTTCTACTGAGAAACGATTCTTAGAAGAGGGCTTTCTTGATTTTCTTAGTAAGGTACGAAGATAGACTTTTACTCTAGGCTTTTAGAAAGTGAAGTAAATGAGATATTATTGAATAGTAAAATAGGGACTCATCATATATGGATGCCAACTTTATTTTTACCAGGAGCTTTCATCTATTTCTTATGATGAGAAGGATTTTGCCGGGTTGCCTTTTGAATTTTGTGGTGGATACGTAGGTTGTATTGGGTACGTGTTAAATCATCTATAGACCATGAATCTCTCTGACAAGCTTTTTCCATTAATTACCTTTACTTGAATTGCAGGTATGATATTAAAGTTGAATGTGGAATGCCTATTAATCGTCACAAATCCAAAGCTCCAGAAGCATGTTTCTTCTTCGCAGATAATATAGTTGCTATTGATCATCAACTTGATGACGTTTATGTATTATCTCTTCACGAAGAAGGAACTAAAGAAACATCTTTCTTGAATGATACTGAAGAGAAGCTCATTAGCCTTAAGTGGAAGGATCAAACACTTTCTACTATAGACTCATCATCTCAATGCAAAGCAAGCTTTGTCCCTGACAAATCCCGAGAGCAGTATATCAACGATGTTGAGAGCTGTATGCAGTATATAAAAGACGGGGAGAGCTACGAGCTTTGTTTAACTACTCAGAACAGATGGAGAATAGGAAATGCTGATCCTTTGGGTCTTTATCTCCACCTAAGAGAGAAGAATCCAGCACCTTATGCCGCCTTTCTCAACTTCTCAAACGTTAATTTGTCTTTATGTTGTTCGTCGCCTGAAAGGTTTCTTCAGCTGGACAGAAATGGAATGCTAGAAGCAAAGCCAATTAAAGGTACTATAGCTCGTGGCTCCACACCTGAAGAAGATGAACTTCTCAAATCTCAATTGAAACTAAGGTAAACCATTCTCTTTCGCCTTTTACATAACGTTACAATCTCGGATTGTTCTAGAATCACTGAATGTATCTTGCATATTCCATGTCTTGTTAACAGTGAGAAGAATCAAGCAGAGAATCTGATGATAGTTGACCTTTTAAGAAATGATCTCGGTCGTGTCTGTGAACCTGGTTCAGTTCATGTACCTAACCTTATGGATGTAGAATCATACTCAACAGTACACACTATGGTAAGCACGATCCGTGGACTTAAAAAATCAGATATAAGTCCAGTGGAATGTGTAAAAGCAGCTTTCCCAGGTGGTTCAATGACTGGTGCACCAAAACTAAGATCAGTTGAGATTCTGGATTCGTTAGAGAACTGTTCGAGAGGTCTTTACTCAGGATCAATAGGGTATTTTTCGTATAATGGTACGTTTGATTTGAATATAGTGATAAGAACAGTTGTGATACATGAAGATGAAGCTTCAATTGGAGCTGGTGGAGCAATAGTTGCATTATCAAACCCTGAAGATGAGTTTGAGGAAATGATTCTTAAGACTAAAGCTCCTGCTAATGCGGTTATGGAGTTTTGTAGTGACCTTAGGAGACAATAGTTTTGTCTCTTTCAATGTTCAATGGTCATAAGTTATAACAATTGGTTTGGTTGGTGTGTTGTGGTTTTAAATTGTTTATCATCTGTTATATTTTTTGTTTTTATTTATTTATAGGGAAAAATGTGATTTTTTATACCCCAAATGCAAAAACTATATAGGTGTAAGATATTTTTTTTAAAGATAGCTGTTTGATTCTTTTATATAAGAGAAGGTTTTAATATATATATTTTTGGGTTAAGAAACAACTTATTAAATAGATAATTTTGTCCTATGGACAAGACAAGATTTTGTAATGATCGTAGTCGTTCACAGAGACATGTTCGCCAAAACTACATTATTAATAGTCAATGATTGTAATTACACTGAAATTGAAACTAAGATCAAAGACAAAGAAATAAAAGGAGGAAATAGATTATGGGAGGCAAAATGATTGAGCATGAGATATTATTCCATTATGTGTTTCCATGAGAGTGTGTGCTTAACTTTTGATGTGTCTATTTTTTACTAGTAGTAAAGGTGAATAAATTATCTGAAATTTAACTTCTATATGAACAAAAAGTTAAATTATCGGGTTAACTTTTTCAAAATGAATCCCGAGAATTTGGATTTATATTTTTTTAAAATATATAGTAATTGAAAATGTGATATACTTTTTGGGTTTATATGGTGTTTAAAAATGTGATCGTATTATACTAGAAATTAGGATTGTGTGACTAGAAATATTCTAATCAATTTACTATAATTTTATTAAGATTTTTACAGTAATTTACAATGATGTTTTTGTCTTATTAGGTTTATCTAGAACTCTAGATTTTCTCGTGATCTGATTGTAACATTTCTATCTACGTGAATAAATCTTGGATTTATTTTACTTTTGGAAGTAGAAGCTTTAACAACTTGAAGAAGAAAACCAAACTTTTTTACCAAGTAAAAACAAATCCTCACTACTACAAATGTACTCAAATGATATATCTTAGTTTGTTTTTTTGTTTAAATAAATCATAGGTGTCTTGTTAAGAGACAATATAATCCATCTTAATCTAATAAAATCCGGACAAGAACTTTAATTATATCCAGCTATCTTTTTTGTTTTGTTATTAGTTTATACAAAAATACATATGGACATAAAAGAGACAAACATGTACAAAATATTTATATTAGTGTTGACTTTTGTTACAAATAACAAATATTGAGATATGTCGATGGAATCTAAACTTGTAGTATCATAAAATATTTAAGATTTTGTCGGTTAGGTGGGTAGTTTAATGTATTCAGATCTGTATTTAATCTCCATAGAGTTATAGTTATAACGATTCGTTAATTTTGTCAGTTAAATCCATCTATACAAACAAATGGTAATGGATGTATGATAGGTCAAGTTAAATGGTAATAATTAGAGATATAGTTATGTGTAAGTGTGTTTATAGAATAAAAGACATGTGAGATTGATGTTCACATGCATAATGCATCAAACTCAGGATCAAAATAAATAATAGAAATTGTGATCTGAAAGAGACAGATCATCTTCTTTGAGACTCTATAAATTCAATAATTAATTTTAGGTAGCTTATAACTAAAGGAAAATAATTGACCTTTTTCTTTTTAACCAACAAAACTGGCCTTTTCTTGTTTCTGTGTCAATACGCTTTCAAACCCTTTTTTATCTTTACACAATTATTATATGTGCCTCCTATTTTAAATTTAATGGATTTTTTTTAATATAAACGTATATGAGAATAAGACATTTATTAATTCTGAAATTTAAACATGAGCGTATGATTTAATTTTCGGTTTTTACTATAGGTAAAACTTCAAATAAACAAAGTTTTCTACATAGTTATAATAAACGAAATATATATATAGATTAACAAATTTTACGAAAAAATCTAACATAAAGTATAGTTGTTGAACTTGCATCGGATCCTTCAACATTAATTAAAAAATATTCCTCGAATGTTTCTCTAATAAAACTATTTTACACAACCACATATTTCATATTATCTAAGTCAGTAATATTATATAAAGCAAATTAAGCTACCAAACGCCATAAACTCTCTTTTTTTTTCTCCCTCATCAGAATTATATATCTCCTTTATGCTTTAAGTCTGAGCTACGTTTCTTCTCAACGATGGGTTTCTCAGACACTGGAATTGTTCTCTCCGATCGAAAGAATGTTTGTGAATCTGAACTAGGGTTCCTCAGTGAACCATCTTTAGGGTTTTCAGACCAGAGTATTCACACATCTGAGTTCCATATCATTTCTCCTATATATGAAGAATTACAAGATCTTGAAACTAAAACCCGAGAGACAAGTAATGGCTTAAGTGAAGAAGTAAGTGTAAAGAAAAAAGAAGAAGAAGAAGATTATTGTAAGACTCCGACTCGTACCGACCAGATTCTCCCGGCGATTACAAGAATCTGTCCACCGGCGCCGAGGAAACCTAAAGCAGTCCAATCGAGAAGTTTTAAGGTTAGAAATTCATATAAAAGTAGGAGAATGATCATTCTAAATATGTCTAGAGAGATCGATTGTTTCTTTAATTCAACATCATCTCTAGGTAATAAAATTAAGAAAGCTAGATATATATGATATCAATGTTTTTATATGTACGTAAAACATATGTAAACCAAGTTGTAATACATAATAGTGTGAGAATTGAGATCCTATTTCGTTTTTATCAACTTGTTAAAGATCTTTACTACTTAAAAAAGATTTAATAATTCTTACTTTTAACTAAATAGTTAATGTTTTTAAATAATTGATATAATACTGATAAATATTCCACCAATAACTTTCTATATTTATAGTTTTAAAAAAAATATAAATTTATTAATTGTTTTGATCAACAAATAATTAATGTTTATTGATATTATTCACAATATATGGTAAAACAATTTATTGTGGAACAACAAAAAAAATTAAAACATCAAATATTATGAAACTGATGAAGTATTAAACTTTCTTTTTGATATTGTGTTATTTAGACACTTTTTGGATGAATTGTAAATTGGGTCATTACTATGAAGATGGTTTGTAACAAACAGAAAGGGTCTAGAGACAAAACTGTGTAACGTGTTGACAGATCGTATTGACAAATTAAGAGAATATGATTTCAAATAAAAGACATAACAATTCAACTAAACAATAAGAGTCCATTGTTAGGAACATCACAATTCTCATAACATCGTATTGTTGATATCGGAATTATCTTTTGCATGGGTTTTTATATCTCTCTTGGATATAGAATATTTTCTAATACTACATTGGAAATAATCGATTTATGTATACATGGTTGTTCAGTAAGAGTGTTAAAGTACATAACTACAAGCATTGGAAAGACAAGTTAGTTAAATACTTTGGTTATGTAAAGATAGATTTTAGTCTCGAAAAAGTTTAAAGGTATATTGATAACTAAAAAGATTTAAATACTTAGATAACTGAAATCAATGTGAATGTGTTTCCCTACAATGCCGACGCTCACATAATTATAATAAACATTTTATGATATCAAAGTGTATTTCTAACACATAGTGGTCTATCCAAGTTGGGCTAAAAAGAAATCGAAGCCCAAGTTCAAATGTTTTCTCTTCTCCCACAAAGCCACAATAATGATCATATTTCTAGGGCTCAAACTAAAGAAAAAAATATTAAATACAAGAGAGGAATTATATAATGGAGTTCGAATAATTTTGATAACGATCAAATTCTAAATTCTTTAAAAAAAAAGGAAATAAATAACAAAAACAAAAGAGATGCATGAAATACAATAGGAAAGAGCCATGACTCATGAGACATAAAGGAACCCACTTGAAGCAGTCTCAATAATGTGTTATGTCAGAATCTTTCTGCCTTTAATAAATATGTTTTTGTGAGTTTTCGATTTCTACTGCGTTCACTAATATATCAAGTTATTATGTATAATTTTAACTATTTAAGTTTAGGTTATGAATATATAATTTCTCATATTATATTTTAGTCAGTTCATGTATACGTATTTAAGTAGAGGACTTCGATGGGACACATAAAACGTATGTAGTCAGTTTGGTATTATTAGGGCTTAAGATGACAAGTGTGAGTGTAGATAATTGAATCGAGACGTTGATTTTGCATCCTTTGAACACAACATGACACGTTTTGAACTTTCTAGCATATGTACGGTGTGAGTTTTGTATATGACTCGTGACCACTTCACGACTATAGTTTCATCTACTTCGAAAGTGATTGTGATTATATCATATTATATATCGCTTTTATTTTTTTACAAATCATAAAATATATATATATAGTATAGTTTGAATTTTCAGAGTTGGTGTTATAAGTTACAAATCTTGGTGGGTTAAGTTAATCTAATCAAAATCTACTTCCATCACAACTCTCGAGTCGGGTCCCACAACCCAAAAGTGGGTCCTACCAGTTAAAATAAAATAGCATCAGACACATGTGAATCTGTGATTAAGGGTGAAGTTATTAGTAAGTCAATTTAGTACCAAAAAGTGGGTCCTATGAAATAGAGGCAAAAACAACAAAACTGTAATTAGAGTTCAAATTATAAATCCAAGCCGAAATTAATTATAATTCCATGCGGATCATAAATTATATGATCTCCTTAATTTTTTTTAATATAAGTGTTAATTATTTAGAAAATTTTAAAATAAATGAATTTTATATCTTATTTATTGAATCATATTATATTTGGGATCTGGATTTGAATATCTAAAATTTTAATATATTATTTATTTATCGTCAATAATGATAACTCTTCTTTTTCTAACTTTTTTTTTATTTTTTAGTTTTCTATTTATTTCTGACGAAAAAAAAAAAAAGTTTTCTATTTATTTCTCTGAGTCAATTGAATCCACCCTTTCGGCTAAAACACGTTTTAGTTACATTACGACTCGTTCTTTTCGTTTGTCTAAATTTTATATTATCTTAATCATTAGGTTTAGTTTCTTAAGTCGAATTTACAAAAATATCCAGCGAATCAGTCTAGCCTACGACTCTTAAACAAACGACTTGTGAGTCTTCATGTATAAAATAATTTTTACACGAAATAAACAAAAAGTCGCCATGTGTGTATGTACTAGTTTAAATAATTCGACCAAAAATGTTAAAAAAATATAAAGATATTTTAGTTTAAGCTAAGAGCCAAATTCAAATATATTTTATATTTATTTTTGGAGACCACAAGTTGAGCAAGGTTGAAAGTGATAGGATCATGTGGAATTTTATATTTTAGCATCACATTTGTTCTCATCTACATTATCCGGTTTATTAAAAAAAAATTTGATAGGTTCTGAGACGAAACCCGAAATAATTGTAAAAAAAAACGTAAAAATAGTTTTTTTTATTATTATTTAAAGACAAAAGATTATGGGCTTCCATATCAAAACAAGTAACCAAATAATAACTTACAAAAGAAACAAACAAATTCATCCATTACACAACTTCAACTTCTTTGTACTTATTTCAATCTTCCTCCCTCCAAACAAAAGATCTAACATAAATTAATCTATATTTATACATTCTCACAATTTCACCCCTTCATTTCTCAATTACCCCCTTCAAAATGTTTTCGACAGATTCGGTCCTTACAATATCGGTTTGTCCATGATGTTTTCGGCTGAGATCCTTCCCGAGCCACGGCCGGTTATTTTTCCGAATGATCCAATGGTTGATAGTCCCATGAAGCTACTGCTTTCTTCGCTGAGGTTTAAGGATCTTCTATGCTTTCTGAGTTTTGAGGAGCTAACATCACCAGCCTCACGATCAACAACTTCATCTTGGTTCTTGCTTTTGTCGTTGTTCTGGGCTACGATTAACCGTACGATGGTGCTTCTACAGAATGGGCAAACCGGTGGAGTCACAGTTGAGGTTATTGGATTTGGTTTGTTGTGACAGCAAAGTGCAAGTGTGCATTGTGCACACATTTGATGACCACAGTCTTTGACTTCGATTGTACATACTTGCTCAAAACAAATACAGCAAAGTTCTGTATCACTTGCCTATACGAAACATTTTAAAACCGAGTTAAAACAAAACCATCGAACCATTGGTCAAGTAAAATGATGTAATATGTACCTCGGACATGTTGTCATCTGAAGCTGTGTCCGAGAAAGAGGGTGATGGTAACGAGAAACCAGTTCCCTTGAGTATTGTTTTCTCTCTTTCCCTATTAGCTTCCATTAGAGCCTGCTCTAGAAGCAGTTTTGCTTCATCGTTAAGCTCACTGATGAACTTTAATGGTGATGGCCAAACAAGAGGCTCTGCAGAGGACGGGTTAAGCAAAGCTCCACATGCAACGTGCTTGTGTTTCATTGCAACCGTATATGGTATCCTTCTGTAAAGAGATTTCAGGATTCAATCAATCAACTTAATCCTCTACAAGTGATAGTATAGAATGTTTATATATATATATATACCCAGAAGCGTCTCGTTGAAGACGATCAGCACCCCAAGCAAGCAATTTTCTAACACAATCGATAGATCCACTTCTAGCTGCCAAATGAAGAGGTGTGCTCCCTGGAGAACTGTTTCAACAAAAGCTTTAAGGATCAGTTTCTCATGGATTCAAAAATTTGCATGAGAGTCGAGAAATCTCATTACCCATATACGCTAGTAGATGCACAAACGAGAGAACCACTGTCCAACAACACATTCACACATTCAGGTCGTCTCTGTCGAGCAGCTAAATGCAATGGAGTCGCTCCTTTATCATCTCTTATGTTCACAAATCTTGCATATCCCCTGAAAATACGAAATTTCAACAGTTAACTTTGATCAAAACTGCACAAAGACATCATAAAAAAAAGATCAAAGAGACTCACCAATGAACAGAAACAGGACTTGATTGAGAAGCAGAAAGAATAGCTTGAACACAATTAGCGTACCCATAGTATGCAGCGTAATGCAAACATGTTCTTCGATTAACAGAGTCAAACATCAAAATCTGCAGATTCCAAAATAAAGATTATCAAATCTAGATCAAAGTAAGAAAAAGATGATAGAAACGTTTATGAGCGTTGTTACATTAGCTCCAACTTCAGCGAGTTTCTTCACACATGAGATCCTCCCATACATCGCAGCCAACATTAATGGAGTCTTAAAAAGAATCACAACGAGAAAACAAATCAAAAAAAATTCACGAAACTATAAACAATCATATCAATGTGAACCAGATGTTATTATTAGACCTGTTTATGACGATTCAACAAATCTGGATTCGTAAATCGTTCAAGAAGCAAGGACAAAATCTGCAAAATAGAAACATCAGTAAACATCGAATCTAACAAGATATTTCAAAAATCTAGGTCTATCAACACGAATCTGAAGAAAAAAATCACTAGATTCCGGCGAGATCTAGGAGAAAACAACTAAAACTAACCTCGATCTGACCACTAGCAGCAGCGACATGAAGAACGGAGTGACGATCATAAGTAGTAGTCTGATTCAAAACACTAGGCTCCGTCGTCATAACACGCTGTACAGTAACAATATCGCCGGACTGAACGGAGGCGAAGATCCAGTGATCCGTTCTAGCTCCACAGCTCATACTCTGCCCCATCTCTTATAAATATTGTATTAGAGATAATGAAAAGGTTTAGGCTAGGAACAACGACACCGTCTGCCACCGGTGAGGCGTTCCGATGGAAGAATTAAGCGCCACCGTGACGCAAAACCGGTGGTTGAGGGGCTTCTTCACAATGGAGAAGAAGAGGGATGTTTCACATTTATGTACACAATCGATAGGCCCATTGGCGTTGAGATATTAATTTTTTAAATTTTTTTTTTCCGGAAAATGAATAAACAAAAACAAAGAGAGACGCCGACTCTATTGAGGATTTGCCCGACGGGCAGTATTTGTTTGCTTGCCCGTGTCAGTTTGATTATAGTTACTCTATGGTTTCGGGCAGCTTGTCAGATATTTTATTTTCTTTTTATTTTTTTGGGGCAATTTCTTATTTTCTTATTTTCTTATTTATTTTTTCGGGATTAATTATGTGTATTTATTTTATTTGATAAAGTTAGATATTATAAAAAAAACTATAGATTTGTCCACAAGAATCTGGACTGATGGATATTATCATGGTAGGATTAGAAAACGTAACAATCATACTGATTTACACCAAAAATTTGAATCTAAAAATGTATTTAATCAATAAAATGTGTAAAAACTATTAAATATTAAAGTGTACATAAAGGGCAACTTGGACTAGAGTGAGAAAATTCAAGTGGGCTGCTTTGTTGGCTTTTAATCTTTTGTATTTACTGTTTTCATTTTCTAGACTTTTGGTACATGCATGTATTTAGTCTATTGACCACATATTTATTTGCTTTTATTCTAAATAAAATGTGATATATATATTTGTATGAGAGACATTCTAATATTCTAATTCTTTTTTGTTAAATATCTAAGGATGTGTGCATAAAGATTTGAAACCAATTATGTTTGAATGATATATAAAAAATAAACAGTAAATAACACTATTGTTACTAATTTATTAAAACAAATGGAAAATCATATATAAGTTCATCGATTATTTAACATTGGTCAATGTTTTTTAATTGACCAATGTTATTTAAAAGAAATATTATATGGTTTATTAGTGTTTAAAATTGACTCTCTTTCTAAAGGACTGTTTACACCCCCGGCCCATCAAATATATATTCAAGTGAGTTAAATCTAATTATCAATTTTAAACACAAATTTAAATTAGTCCTATTTATATTTCAAAAACTTCTAAAAGTTTGAACATATTACAAATTTATATGTAATCATATGTTTTAACTTATTAAATGAAAATATAATAACATATATTTTCCATAATGTTTTTGTCACAAATTTGTAACTATTTTTGAGATAAATCACTACCTCAAAAAAATTACAATATATCTTATATTATATTTTTACTGCACATATCATTCAGATCTGTCAGCCCTCTATGTACAATCGACTAAGATCTGTCATAAAATATCGTGACGATGTTTTTTTTGGAAACGATGTTGCACGCATATATATATACTTCTTGTAGTGGGTGATCTTAATCTTAAACACATACTTATATAAGCATTAATCAGATGTTGAATACATTTATCTAATGTTTAAAACTATGTATTAATGACAATACGATGTTTCAGTCGAATGAAATAGTAACATCTACAGTATTTTGGAATATTGGCCACCAAATAATTAAACCGTTGCATGTATTTGATCTTATAATGACTTTTTTTTGTTACAGTTAATTAAACATAAATACCTAACGTTTCTTTTTGGTAACATAAAACCTAACATTTCGATCGAAATAATTTCAGTAAAATAGATTAGTGTGCTTACTTTGACTAAACCACACATAATGTCTACATTCATGTATAGTATTATTTTCATATTCATGTATGAAAATATTCTAATAAAGTTGACTTGACCAGCTTAATAGTCGTAGCAGTGTAACATGCATGACTCTTGTCATTAATGTAAGAGAGGATTCGAAGCCTGTTGTGTGGTATGGGTAAGGAGTCCTTAAACATGTCTCATTTTTGTATCAAAATATTTGATTTTGTGTATGACATTTTGTGTCATGCATAGTGCCATTGCGACATAACTGTGTTGTGTCAGATTTTGCATTTGTGATGGACTCATGAGGATCTAATTTCAATTGGGTCCACCATTTCTTTTACAAATTACAAATGTTATTAATTGTAATATGGGTAAAAAAAAGATTCCATGTTTGGTACGTACAATATGAATTATGAAATTGTAGATCTCATCAAGAGTTTTTATAACTCTATATTTTAATAAGTAAGTCTGTAATTTTTCTTTATTTATTTTGCAATATATAAATAAAAGATAAAACTAATGATTTTTTTGTTAGAATGCATAGTAACCTATCATATATTCTCTAATTATGTTTGAAAAATCATCCATATAGTTAATTTAACTATTTGATTTATCACTTATAAATAATTATAATTAATAAAAAAATTTAATAATTAATAATAACTTTTTTTACGGCAGGTGAAAATAACTATGTTCACAATTATTTACTATTTGATTTTTTAATTACGATTTTTTTGTTCCTTTTAAAGCATTCATATATCAATCACTCAGCAGTGTTTTTATGATTTGATTTCACTATTCTTGTGAAGATACCCATAAAAACGTCACCTCAATAGCTAATAAAAGTGCTTCATACTTCGATGTTTTTGTTTTTGCATGATTTTATTCTACTTAATTTACCAAAAAAATGATATGATTCTACCTCTCAAGTTTCATTTGTTAATTATTAGGTAAACGAATAATTCTCAAAAATAATATAAAAGGGAAATGTATGGTTTGTGGAAACTATAGAATAATAAATAAAATAAAAATAAATAGAAAACGTACGGTAGATGGAGTTGTTGATAATACCAAAGCTGCAGAAGTTTTTGGACTGAATTATATTTATATTAAAAAACTTTATGAAAATCATATTTATATAAAAAAACTTTATGAAAATTATATTTAATATAAAAAACTTTATATTACTGTGAAATGAGACAACTCTGAATAGTAAATAATTGATCGGCACGCGAGCCGTGTCAGACTCGACATTTTTCTCTTCTTTTTATTTTCACCGACATTTTTTTTTACTTTCATGTCTTGTTTTTTTATTCTTTTTATTTATTCAATGATTTCACAGCTTTGCTACATATACCACATTTGTACAGTTGCATTGGCTAAACAATGAATAAATATTAAAATTTATCTGCAGATATATCAATTTAACAAAACAACGTTATGATATTGCAAGATTTTTCTTGTAAAAAAATAGTTAGTATCCTATTACCAAGACTTTGTTAAATATTGTAAGAACTTGACAATGGATTCTAAAAGTCAACGAGAAAACATCATTTTAATAAAAGCTTATTATATATTAAATGTTATAATTAAACATCACTTGTATAAATTAATTAATTAACGAAGAGTATTTCTTCTGTCACTTCCATTTAATTAAACAATAAATTCTGGGAAGTTATTATTGATTTACTAGACTATCAAGTAAATTAATAAAAAGTAAAAATAAAACCTTACAATACAATATTTTTGCATTTACTGGGATCTGAAGTTAAGTGTATATATATAGAGACAAACATATAAAAACAGATTGACATATTTATCAGTCTTTCAGATTTTAGTTTTAAAATTTCTCACATTTAGTTAATACAAATAAAAAATACAGAAATCAAAAACCATTTTTATTGTTGTTGTTATTGTTGTCTATGGTTCAACTATAAAATCTAACAATTGCTAATAATCTTTTAAGATTAATTTTGGGTATTATAATTAGATTCTTTGTTGGCAAATATTTTAAGATAACAAAATATCAATGTTTTGAGATTAGGCCCGNTATATGATTTTTTATATTTTTGAGTCAAATAACTATTTAATTATTGTGTTTGATTTATTTATAATTATTATAAATATTTTATAATATATAATAACCAAAAACATTTGTTTCTTCAAATAAAAACGTATAAAACACATATAATTTGTTGAGTAATAGACAAGTTCTGATCTGGTTAATATAAGCAAAGAGTGTATCAGAGAATCCTATAACTTGCACGACTTATTTACATATGACATATCCTATATAAGGTTAAATCAAGTGACATAAGATTCCAAAAGATTCTTCCAATTATATAAAAAAACATTTAAGTATCCACTTGCTAAACTCAATGTGAATGAATGTTATAGTCATGTAGGCCATGGATTTAATATATGAAAATAAATTAAATTGGATTTGAATTTTATGGTTTTAAATATCTGCTTGATATAACTTTTTAAATAAGACTTGTTGAAATATTAGTTTAAAATATAAAAGTAGTCTTCACCTAATATGAATAAAATAGTGGTCAGAAAGCAATGAGTCTTGTTTGTCCAATGAGAAACAAGATTAAGATGTAATTAAGATAATTAATTAATTAGATTTTTAAATTGGAAAGTGGCTTTTATGGGTTTGTTTAGTAGCAATTAGGTGGCTCAAAATGGTCTTTGATGGTGGAGATGAGAAGAATCCAAAATTAGGTGACTTTTCGATTAGATTCTGATTAGTCATTTAAATGATTAAATCTAATGACAAATGCCATAAAATGTACTTGTTGTGTCGTAGAAATTAAAAGGGTCTTAGCCCAAATTGTTGGAGTCCGTTAGGCCCAATAATGTTCTAAGCCCAACAATATAGTGTGGGCTGTTTCCTAATTTCTAATTTCATATAGTAAAACATTTGGGTAGGAGGCTCAAACATTGTGGATTGTATACCGATCAAATAAGAAAGGTTCTTAATTTTCTCTCGGTTTAATCTTAATGGTTCTGGTTTGGTATGAACCGGTCTCAACTCCTTGGCCTTCATAGAAAACTAGTCAAATCCGGTCTTCAAAATTCAGTATTGGGCCGCTATATACGCCCACATTTAAATTTTACTATTTATTATTTAAATAATTATAACAGAAAAATAACTCTATATTGTTGTGCTATATTACAGTTTACACATACATTATTAGTTATATATATCAATAATAATAAAAATTTTATATTATAAATTCTTAACTATATAAAATCATATATTTCATCTTTTATTTATGTTTTTCATATATTTCATCATATATTATAAATCTACTTATATTTAAT
>KE157040.1:82164-106523 GCA_000411055.1 Leavenworthia alabamica
CACGTTCAATTTCAACCATACCGAAGTAATAAGATATTCACTACTTCAACCGTACGATTCAGCTTAAACGAGATTCCTCCTTTCCATGGCTTGGATTCATCAGTAGACATCGGAGCAATTCTAACCAAAGCTGAATCTCTTCTATATACAATAGCCGACGCCGCAGTCGTTGGTGCTGATTCCGCCGTCACTTCAACTGATTCCGCCGTGCAGAAGAGTGGTGGTTGGTTCGGTTTCATCTCCGATGGTATGGAATTGGTTCTTAAGGTAAGTTTTAACACAGCTCAATATGGTCGATCTCTGTGTGTATGAATTTAGCAAATATTTCTGGAATTAGCTTTGTATTTGAATTTTTTGGTAGATTTTGAAAGATGGACTCTCAGCAGTTCATGTTCCTTACGCTTATGGATTTGCGATTATATTGCTTACGATTCTCGTCAAAGCTGCGACCTATCCTTTAACTAAGCAACAGGTTTGTTGAAATTTCATTTTTTCAGCTCTCAATTTTGCTTATACAAGTCTCAATTTGAGAGGATTGCTTCAGTATAGATTATCATTTGTTTTTGGAATTCATTAAGCTTAGGATTTGTTTAATTCTTATTGTAGGTTGAATCAACACTTGCGATGCAAAATCTTCAACCAAAGATTAAAGCTATTCAACAACGTTATGCTGGGAATCAGGTGAGTTTTTTTCTTCTTCTTTTGGCTAGAAGTTGAGTTAGTTTTGATGATTGACTCTTGACTTGTTTGTTTCTCTATCTAAGGAGAGAATACAATTAGAGACGTCACGCTTGTATAAACAAGCTGGTGTTAATCCATTAGCAGGTAGAAGTTTTGATTTTTGTATGTTCTTCAATTCTGCTGATGTTGATATATGCCAGTTCTTATTATTTTTGGATTGTAGGTTGCTTACCAACTTTAGCCACCATACCTGTGTGGATTGGTTTATACCAAGCTCTCTCCAATGTAGCCAACGAGGTATCATGATCATATACCTTGACTCCTATATATGTGTTGTTAGGTTTGGTATACGTTTTGTTTATATTCTAAAAGTTTTCTTTAAAATCTTGTTTCTTCAAGGGGCTTTTTACAGAAGGTTTCTTTTGGATTCCTTCTTTGGGTGGACCAACAACAATAGCTGCTCGGCAGAGTGGATCCGGCGTATCTTGGCTTTTTCCATTTGTGGTAATGAGATGAACAAAATGCTGCCTTTAACTTCATCCTTTTGATGTCTAATATGTTATGGTGGTGCAGGATGGTCATCCACCATTGGGATGGTCTGACACTATCGCGTATCTTGTTTTACCTGTTCTCCTTATTGTCTCTCAGTATGTGTCGATGGAGATTATGAAGCCTCCTCAAGTAAGAAGTACCACAACAAGCTTCTTCTATCTTCATTACAACTAAAACACTTTGATATGATTGTTCTTAAGCTACGGAACTTTGTTTCTCTTTTGTCAGACAGATGATCCTGCTCAGAAAAATACACTTCTTGTTTTCAAGTTTCTTCCACTCATGATCGGATACTTTGCATTGTCTGTTCCATCAGGATTATCTATCTACTGGTTGGTTCCTCTCACCTTGAAACTTTCATCATTCATGCTTGGTATGACTATATTATGTGTATTAAACCATCCAATGGTCTTTAGGTTCACAAATAATGTACTTAGCACAGCGCAACAAGTATGGCTGCGTAAACTAGGTGGTGCAAAGGCAGCTATGGATGAAAACGCAAGCAAAATAATAAGTGCAGGAAGAGCAAAGAGATCTATTGCTCAGCCTGACGATGCTGGTGAAAGGTAAGTTTAAATCCCATTTATCTCCTATATAAAGCTTTTTTTTCTTACAAGTTTATAAATTTTACTGTAAAATGTATATTGGATTACAACAGATTTAGACAATTAAAAGAGCAAGAGAAGCGCAACAAGAAGAACAAAGCAGTTGCAAAAGATACAGTAGAATTGGTTGAATCTCAATCTGAGTCAGAAGAAGGTTCAGATGATGATGAAGAAGAAGAGGCTCGTGAAGGAGCATTAGCTTCAACCACAAGCAAGCCCATCCCTGACGTTGGGCAAAGAAGAAGCAAAAGATCAAAGCGGAAACGCACTGTATAGAAAAACCAAAAACAAAAGGAAGACAAACGAGAGAGAGGGAGAGAGATTTGAATCTTGTTCATTAGTTTGATCTTTAATACATTTTGGATACACCAAGTCTGACAATTATCGTAAATTAGGGCATAAAAGGGTCGATCTAAAGTTAAAATTGCAGTAGTTTGTTTAATTTGTTTATATTAGAATATAATAATGAAGGAAAACTAAACATACTTAGCCAGAAATATTAAAATCTCATGTGCCTACACTTCCTAACAATAGAGAAAAAACAAATGCGGCTTTGGATTGGGCTAACGAGGCCCAAGAAAGGGTGGTTTGAACGATATTCAAATTCTCGAAGTTACACAAGCAGACAAAAGACATATTGTTTTGTCGTTTGTCTTTTATCGTTTATTGTTTGTCGTTTAGAAGTGTTTGTCGAAAAAACTATACTAATCTGACCGAATCATACTTGTCACTTGTCAGTCTAGTCTTATTACACAATGTTTAGAGAAACTTGTCATCTTGTTAGAGCCATGACTCACAAATCTTGAGAAGATAAATTTATTACTATAGATTCATTAGTTTAGTAGACTTAATATAACCGGAAACAATCGGTTCATCTAGACTGACTCTAACGAGTTTTATAGTTTTTATTTGAACAAATTGGATTCTATTCTTTCATGATCTAATTTAGAATTATGTGGGCTTTATTCAATCCATAGTATTGGTTTATTTCGCGAATTAAGTCAGAAACAGTGGTTTTGTTTAGACTCCTCGTTCGGTTGAAAAACAAATGTTAAAGTCGATAGTATTCATAAGCTCATCTGGCCTTATTTTTATTTTTATTTTTATTTGAATATTGTATATTAGAATTTAATTAGCCTATGAAGGAAAGAAAGGTTTCACTAGTCACAAACCTAGGGCCATTTGTGCCATCATTTAAAGATAACATTTTTTCAACTCTGTACATAACAGTCAAGCTTTTTTGACACATAGAATCCATGATTTCTATCTTTTTAAACTGACCTTAAAGCCCTTCAGCTCCTTAAAACACATGCTAAAATCATTGCCTAACTACCCCAAACATTCAAAGGGTATTTTCGTCAGTCCAACACGTCCCATGGTCACATATCAAAACTATACAGCTTATATAATACACACGTCGCATTGTCACGTCTTTCACACAAACATTACTAAAACCAAAACGCACAATGTCTAAAATCTCTCTACCTCTCGCCGCCGCCTTCCTCCTCCTCGTGTCCTTCGCCGNCTGTGGAAACCGTCTCGAATGCAACGGTCTCGGCGGCGCCACACCAGCTTCTCTCGCTCAGTTCGATCTTCACCATGGTGGTCACCATGACTTCTCCTCTTACGGCGTTTCTCTCGTTGATGGCTTCAACGTTCCGATGACCGTGACTCCTCATGAAGGTCATGGTGTCTGTCCCGTCGTTGGCTGCCGTGAAGACCTTCTGAAAACGTGTCCTGCTCATCTTCAGCTCCATGGACATGGTGGACACGTGGTGGGTTGTAAGAGTGGGTGTGAGGCTTTCCATACAGACGAGTTATGTTGTAGGAATCATTACAATAGTCCTCACACTTGTAAAGCTTCCAGCCATTCGTTGTTCTTTAAGCATGCGTGTCCTTCGACTTTTACGTTTGCTCATGATAGTCCTTCGCTTATGCATGACTGTTCATCTCCTAGAGAGCTCAAAGTCATCTTCTGTCACTAATATGTTACACTTATGCTTAGAGCTTTGTTCTAAGGTTATTATCGTATTATCGTACCGATCTATCCTGCCTTTGTTTGGTTTAATCGTATTTTGATTGGTTTGGTTTACGATTTCCGGTTAAGTTATGTGGCCGTTCAAATTATGTATGAAATTATGTTTGCTATCTCTTTACTATTTCGATTACTTAAAGGTTAAACACTAAGCTGAAACTAGAATGGTAATAAGTTGTGAACACATTTTCAAAGAGCACTCGTAACATAGAAAAAGGTACATTGTATTGTTCGAGGCATGCAGGCTAATGCAGTGTCTTGTTCCTTTACCTTTTTCTTGGCCTTGTCGGTAAGATATTTTATTTCACGAGTTTCCACGGTTTTGAAAGAAGCATATGAATATCAATATGAATAAATCAAAGATATTATTTGTTAGGGTAAAATAAAAGGCTCTCATTATGGTATAGTAGCAAACAGTTCATCAAGTCCTTTGGATGTAAATAAATAAACTTCAGCAGAAAGCAAAAACTAACTGAAATTTAAAAGTTAAAAAAAAACATATCTGAATTGTCCAGGCTCTTTTGTACATGTAGAAAAAAAATCCAATAAATAAAATTTTTTGTTGTTACATCATCAATCAAAAGACTACTTTGGTCTTTGGGTAAAAGAAAAAGAAAAAAAATCAATCTGGTAAAAAGCTGACATTCTCACGTGAAAGATTCTCGTCTCTCTTTTTAATTTGTGAGTAGTTTGAGCAGACTTTGTTATAGTATAATTTATATACATATGAACTTGAATCTGGGTTTTAGGTATCAATTGGGCTGCCGATTTCTGCTTATGGTCAAATAATGTTATGGGCTTAGGGCCCAAGGCCTATGACATCTGTGGATAAAGGAGAAATGCGTCAGCGGTTACACTAACACCCAGCAGATACAAAAAGTGTAGGTGTTCTTTCACTTCGTATATTCCAGTTAAGAATTTATAGTCAAAATTGTTTATGTTTTATGTTTACGTTACTTAATATTTTCTATCTATTAAAATTAAAGTATAAAATATAAAATTTGTGTCTATTCAACTAGTAAAACACTCAATTTATTATTCTCTTATATAAACATAAACAACTAATTTAATTAATAAATAATATCTAAAAAAACGTCCTAAATCAAAACTAACAAAGCAATTATATTAGAGAATAAATCTTTGTAAAAAAAATTTCAAACATGACCGAAATTTTGAATTCCATACATATATTCAAATCAGAAAATTAGATCACAATTTAAATTATCTATAAATAAATTTTCACATATTTTTGTTCCATCTACTACTAAACTCTTTCTCAAATTTAGTTTTAACAGATTTTTTATAACAATATAAAGAAATGTTTGCATCATTATGCAAATGAATCTTTAATTGTGAAGAATAACAATGAAGTAAATCATTGGAGATTCTATAACACAAAATAATAGTAATGTTTAAAAAAGACATTTCCAGATAGTATGCGGTAAACTTTTGGTAGGTAGAGATTGTTGTTCCATAAAATACTATTAAGAGAATAATTACAAAATTAATATAAATTAACTGTAAAGCTTTGAAATCTCAAGAAATTAACCTAAAAAAAAAAAAAGGATTAAAACCAAAAAAAAGGAAAAGACTAAAGATAACAAAAGTGGAAATAAGTGGTGTGTGTTGTCCGAACCGTGAAGTACGTCATACGGTCTTTTAGTTTCCTGATGTTCCAAAATACTTAAAAAATTGCATGCAAATACATTTGAGCACCAAGTAAAAATTAATTATTTAAATAAGAATTCCACTTATTTTATTTAATATTAATATTAATATTAATATAATAGGATATGTTACTGAGCTGACCTTTCGAAGTCGGAATAGATATGGCACTGACCTGATACAGGCAATTTGATAAGCTTTAATTAGTATCACCAAACTCACCGCCCAATTCTTCATTCACAAAATCATGTTGTAACTTTAAATTTCTTATTATGTAACAAATATATTGCGTTTACATTAACTTTCACTTTACTCTTTTACTTAAAAATTCGGAAAAAGAGAGAAGTCAGTTTTATATATCAATATGTAATCCTTAGCCAAAAGTAACTTTTTCAACCAGTCACAACTCACAAGGTTAGAAATTTTTGATATTTATCGTAGTCTATTATTTTTTTTTTGGTGTTAAGGGTAAATTTTATTAATACCAAAACACTGATACTGTGAAATATATGTGAATAAAGAGAAAAAAACAATTAAATAGGGACGAGGATCTCTTAATCTGATTTACCTTACAAGTCTAGTGGGAGCAAATTTGGTAAAGAGGGTAGAGCACCGTCTGAAGAGAAAATATAGAGCGGTTGCCGCGTTAAAACTCCACTTGGTAAACTCTAGATGGGAAAACCCCAAAAAAAAAAAAAGTACAACCTAAAAAAAAAGAAAATCCGAGCGGCGTAATGATGTTCATTGTTGAAGATAAAAGTGTCCGAGTTCAAGACCAAACCAAGATTCCACGAGCGTGGGATTGGATGGTGTGCATGATGATCTAATAAGTGCCACTAGTTTGGACTGTACAACGGTACCAATATCGCGCACAATGTGAGAAGGTGGTCTGAGCTGCGGAGATGATGACGACTTCGGAAGCCACTGACCTCGGAAGCCACTGCGGAGATGATGATGACTATTATATTTCTTATGGGAAACAATCAATTTTTTGTTTCATTGCTTCATTAATGGTATGTTCTACATTAACTATATTTTATTCGTTTATTTTACACTACTTGCATGTTGTATATCGATAAGCATTATCTTAAGAAGGGCCTAGGCTGATGTGAGTTGTTTGTATCTCCTGAAACCTAATTTTTTTTACTTATGAAGCCACTATTAGAAAATTTAAGCATTTATTGCTGATCGTTAGCAACTTCATTTGAGTGGGGTTGTCACGTTAGCCATATCGTCACAAGCATTGTGAGCATTGTGGGCATCATGAATTTTGATTATGCCATCAAACTTAGGACATGGAAATTATATTTAAAACATAGTTTCTCTTTTATATGCGTGTAAGAGTATAAATTTTAGTTTTAGCTTACGGATAATATTATCTACCCAAAAATCATATTTATGCATTAAAAACTATGATAATGATTCAAACTGTTAACTAAATGAGAAGGAGCACTTAACCCGACTCTAAAACATAACAACTTTATTGAAAACAAAACTTGAAATTTTATTAAAAGTTTTAAATTGTTGTTATTTTGAATATTATCATTAGTTTTTAAAAATTTGAGTTTTATTTAAACTAATTTTTTCTTTATCTATTGAAGAATTAAAAGAATATATACTCAAAATATGAATGTTAGTTTATTTATTTCTTATGAGGGCCTAATTTCTCAGGACAGGTTCTGTCTATGTAACTATAATTTACGAAAAAAACAAAGTTTTATATAATAAAATATATGCATGTTCATTCTGATTTATTGTAGATCACATATATAACTCAAAGAAAAGAAGATTATATATAATCGTTAGCTTTAACTAACTAAATCCACTAACCAAATTTCAAATAAGGTTCGCAACTTCTCACTTGACCCTTCCTCCTTCTCAAGGAACAAAAAAATAAAAATCTTAAGTAAATTTCAGTACAATTAGGACCAAGCATAATCTAAGTGGAAATCTATAGGAAATCCACTTTGTGAATAGAGTAAAGAGTTTTATAATTTCTAGATATTATAATCAATGACATCAGCTACATATCTGTAATTATTTATTACATACTATATGTGATTTTTCAGAAGAAAAAATAAACAATTATTTCAAATAGGAATGAACAATTAAATATAACCATATGGTGACATCTTAGAAATAAATAATACATTAGTATTTTTTTTATATAAATACGAAAATAATTTTTATTTATAATTATCTTATGGTATAAATATTTTTTGAAAGACGGTTTTGTATATACTATATTTTGAACAAATTTTGTACGCAACACAATATACGTAAAAATAATTATATGTTCAAAACATTGGTGGACCAAAAATCACTAGATAACATTAGATATCATCCAACTTTCATGTTCTTCTATTGTAATCCTCATTATTCCTTGATTAAAAAAGGACCATGTTAGGTTGTCTTTGTTCTTGATGTAGCATGATAAAAAGTTGAAATTAGTTCTATAGTATAGTATTAATGTATGGTATAAGAAAGTAATAATAAAAAAAATTAAAGGATATGGTGAGATCTAATAAGCTTTAATTGTAAAAAGAGAGATTTGGCACGTATGAGATATGAAGGCGGCTATAATCTTAACATGCACGCGGTTGGCTATAATCTTAACATGCACGCGGTTCGAGACTTGTCGGCTCTCTTTGCTGTTAATTTTCGCCGCTTATTAACTCAAAATTTTGATTTCTAGTTACAGTATAAATAGATTATAGTTTATTTGTTAAGAAACATTATTATATAAATGGTTTTGACGGATGCTTAAACGTTCATAAATTTTTATCATATAACCACAAAATATAAATTATAATCACGAAAATAATTATAGCTGAATTTTTTTATTAAAATAGGAGATGAATTTATTAACACCAGATTATGGGACGTAATAATTATTAACACCAAATAAAATAAAATAGGAGATGAATTTGCATAGAGTGTACAAAAGTTTCTTTTCCAAAAGTGTGTGTTGAAACGTGTTGTGAAACAAGAGCCAAATTCAAACATGAAACTGCTTTCGAACACATTGACCATCTTTCTCAGGCTTGTGTCTACCTTTCTCTTCTTTTATTCTTTTTTTTGCTAAAAGGAATATGTAAAGAACAGAATATCTCTCTTACGTGAATAATTAAATTATCTTGTCGGGACGAGTAAAATATTACGGTAAAAGAGATCAGGGTTTATATGTGTTATATGCATACGTGCACGTATGCGACATACATATATATCGGTTAGGAACCAATCCGTAAGATTTTGATGATGTAACGATCACATGGGAACTTCCGAAAACTTGAAACGTATATATATAAGTACAAATTATGACAAAAAAAAAATTAAAAAATTTGCCATCAAAATACGATGATACAAAAGATAATGTTGCAAATTACCATTTTCTCTTGTAATGACAACTAGATAAAAAATGTTTCTAAAATTTTAGTTATAATTCTGATTTTATAATATTGGTTCTTGATACTTATATATATGATAAATAAAAAACCTACGGTTAAATGTAACTTTTACCGCCTCATTTTTATTATTCTTCATGACATTTTTTTACCTTTTCATTTTAGGTTATTTTAAGAGAAATATTAATCACATTAAATATGAACAAAACAAGTTGTGAAACAATTCGATCACATAATAATCAGTATGACATTATTTCATGATCAGAAACATAAGAAACCCTAATGAAACCTTATTATTTGTCATTTTTGATGTGAATAAAGCACACCCATATTAGATTAAAAAAAATTATATGAGATACGGAAATAATTAATTTTACTTTTTGTTGAAAACGTGACTGAAGACCACTGTGTCAAATACTATAAAACACTTGCCTCTTTTATAATATGTCCGAGTCGTATATAACGTTACCCAAAGAACACATAAATAGGTACCAAATATTATTATATAGCCACTATGCCGTATCATTTTTTATATATATTTTTGATTTTTCATTACATAATAATCCATTAAGTTTTCGCACATGGAACCCACTTGGTGTACTTCCACGTCCTCCTTTGAGAACGCACTGACCCACTCACACTAATCAAATCAATCCATCTTTATAAGCCCTTCATCTTCACTTACCTCTCTCTCATATTATTCCAAATTCCTCTTAACTTTTTTCAAATCATAAGATTCTTACAACACAACAACGAACTAGCTCCCAAGCCTAAGCTTTTTATTTCATATTTGTCTCTCTTTCTTTCTATATAATGCAAATGACTGAGAGAGGACGAGCCATGTGGCGTACATGCCTAGCTTCAGCGTTCCGTACCGCTCTAGCGTGCACAATCGTAGGTGGAGCTACACTCTATGGTCCTGAATGGATCCTTCGCCACGTGGCATTTCCTGCTTTTTCTTACGTCACAATCATCCTTATCATCACCGACGCTACACTAGGCGACACGCTACGTGGCTGCTGGTTAGCTCTTTACGCCACATGTCAGAGCGTTGGACCTGCTATCGTAACGTTACGGCTAATAGGACCAGCTCGTCTCACGGCTGGAACTACTGCTGTCGCCGCGGCTCTAGCAGCGTTTGTGGTGGTGCTACCTAATGGTTTGACTCACTTAGTGGCTAAGAGGGTCGCTCTAGGTCAAATCGTTCTCATTTATGTTATTGGTTATATCAAAGGAGCAGAGACTGATCCAGTCATGCATCCTCTTCAAGTCGCGGCTAGCACCGCACTTGGCGTTATAGCTTGCGTTCTTGCACTTCTTGTCCCACTACCTCGCCTGGCTACTTCTGAGGTACCATCTCTCTTTCGAAATATATACACAACATATTTGGAGTTCGAACTTGCATATCAAAATATGAAAACATTTGAACTTATCTTATTTACGTACATGTACACTTAGCTACACATAAAACTCTCCACGTAATAGCCGACCTATTGTCTTTATTGTTTCAAATGCTAACTCATGTCTTTGTATTTGCATGTCGGTAATGAAAACAAAAATCTAAAAAGAGCAATCACATGTTTTAAGATCTTCTTATAAACATTTTTTGCTCTTTTATTGATAAAATATTTTTTCCAATATTTAAACGAAGAACGGAAAGTTCTTATACTGTATATGTTTGACGTTTATATTTTGAATTACCGAAATATTTCTCGTCAAGATGTTATAAATATTACATTCATTTTTGAAAAAATGTAAATATTAACATAAACGCAAATGTATATAAATAATCGAGATCTATCAATAAGGTTTTAACAAAAAAAGGTTACGATATATTGCATGGGAAGAACATCATACTTACAAAATTTGCTAAAGTAGATGTATTTATAATTCTTCACGATTTTGTTAAATGTTAATTTATTTTTTTAAATTTAAATATTTTCGGAAGAATCGAAGAAACTAATGAAAATGAGCAAAAGTAATAGACAATATAACATGCTATATAATATTGGTGGACTTGCTAATACAGTCAAAAAACATGTTGACGTGTGTCGTTATAGTGTGTTGCAAACTTTATTCCGTACCACATTATTATATAATCTTCTTGTCAGCAACCACCGCTGAAACTTTGTCTTAATTCTTCCCAATATTGCGAACAAGCTGTGTCGCATCACAGACAAATATGATTCCCTTCACATAAATCCCAAAATTATATATATATATATATATACAACTATAAATCTAGATTTATAATTAATATTTACTTCATTACTTCATAGCATTGGATTCTCTAATATTATTAAGAAAATAAATAAAAAGAGAGAAAACGTATAATTTATTTTAAATATATACTTTTTATGTGTAGGTGAATCAAAGCTATAAAGAGATCAGTCAAAATGTAACGACTAGAGTAAAGTTGTACATGAAGGCTTTTTGCGCCGAGGATGCCACGTCAGCGACGGCTTCTGTCTCACAAGCCCGAGTGTTGTCTCGTTCTTGCTCCAAGCTTTATCAAAAACTCAAACGTTACCAAGTAATTACTCAACTCTTATACTTAATCTCAACTATAAATAGAAAGCACAAAATATTTAATATTGTAATGTTTATTTATATATAGCCAAGCATGAGATGGGAAAGGCTTCCATTTAAGCTATGGAGATGGCAAAACGTGAACGATAACAAAGGAGAGAAACTACAAAGCATGGAGATTGCTCTTAGAGGAATGGAAATGGTATTAGCAAGTAAGTCTCCTACTCCTACGAGCTTACTTACGGGAGAAGTAAAAGATGGTATCAAGAACGTACAAGAACGTGTTATTATCTCTATCAGACGAGTGAACAATAGTCCTCAACCATCGGTGACTCCAGAATCTGATCCGGAAAAATCCGATGAGTGCCTCCAAACACTTCAGGAAATCCCGGGAACGCCTCAAGATTTGCCTTTTTACTTCTTCTTGTTCTGTCTTAGGCTCCTTGAAACCCTCTCAGTGGCTAAGCCAGAGGAGAAGAAAGTCAACGTCAAGGGCTTAGAAAACTCCAAAAGTAGGTCTTGGTTAGATGATTGGGACAGCAAGAAGGTTATGCCAGCACTAAAGTTATCGCTTTCATTAGGTTTAGCGATCTTCCTAGGCTCAATATATAGTAAGCCAAATGGGTATTGGGCTGGTTTGCCTGTAGCTATCAGCTTTGCAGCTGCAAGAGAGGCGACGTTTAAAGTGGCTAATGTGAAGGCACAAGGGACAGTGATAGGGACTGTGTACGGTGTGATGGGTTGTTTTGTGTTTCAGAGGTTTTTGACGGTTAGGTTTCTTTCTTTGCTTCCATGGTTTATCTTCTCTAGCTTCTTGAGCAGGAGTCGGATGTATGGACAAGCCGGAGGGATATCTGCGGCCATAGGAGCAGTTTTGATTCTTGGAAGGAAGGATTTTGGGCCGCCAAGCGAGTTTGCGATAGAGAGAATCATTGAGACTTTTATTGGGTTGTTTTGTTCGATCATAGTCGAGCTTATCTTTCAGCCCACTAGAGCTGCTAATGTAGCAAAGCTTGAGCTCTCAAGAAGCTTCCACGCTTTATATGAATGCGCAAACTTGTTTGGAGCTAAAGCGAGTAAAGCGGAGATAATGGAGAGTCAAAAGAAGTTGAGAAGCCACTTGAGTGAACTCAAGAAGTTCACGGAAGAAGCCCATGCAGAGCCAAGTTTTTGGTTTTCACCTTTTAACTATTCTTGCTATGAAAAGCTGTTCAAGTCATTATCTAAAATGGCTGATCTATTGCAATTCAGCGGTCACGCCATAGGATTTCTTGGAGACCAAGGAAGGTCAAAATCACCACAGTGCAAAGAAATTCTAAGCAACGTAGACAAAGATCTCAAGAGCTTAACAGAGACCATAGGTATTATAGCTAAATCATTTGAGGAAATCACTTTGGTCAAATCACTAGACGCCCTCGAGAAAGCCCTCGCCAAAAACGACATATCTTGGGATATTGAATTAGGGAAGACACCAAACCCTAGTCTCTCAAGCGTTGAAAAGGAGCCAGAGAAGATTTTGGAGACCTATCTTCAACATTGTAGAAGCGTCGCTGATGGAATATTCAGTGTGGAAGAAGAAGAGGAGGTTAATGTGGACAAAAGTGAAGTTGTGTTGAGTTTGAGTGCATTAGGGTTTTGTGTGGAGAGAATTGGGAAAGAGACAAGAGAGATTGAAGAGATGGTTAAAGAAGTTGTGCAATCAGAGAACCCTTCAAGCCACGTTAACTTGCATGAGATCTCATGCAAAATTCGTTCTTTGTACAAATAAATGTATTTTTCCATTGATAACAAATGTGTGAAACAAGGAAAACATTGGTCTTTTTTTTTGTTTTCTCCCTATAATAAGGGTGTGTGCTTAACCGGTTATAGTTATACCAATAAAAACCAATTGTGTGAAGACTTAAAATTCATATAAATCCATAAATAATAAATTGAAAACAAGAAAAAAAAAACTTGTATTAGATTATTAGTATCTTTGGGCCTATTTGAGTATTCGTGGGCTCGTAAAACGTTTAAGGCCTTTTTAGTGTTTAAAAAATTAACAAAATTGAAAATAAAATAAATGTGTGGCTGCTGGGATTCGAGCCCAGGTCTCCACGGCCACAACGTGGAATTCTTACCACTAAACTACNCTAAACTACAGCCACTTTTTGTTTTTACTATCTACAATTTATTTAATTATAGTTTCTTCTATTCTTAACTTTGAAAGTCCACTAAAATGGTAATATCGCAATTATTTATTTATTTATTTTTCAAACATCACAAACTAATTCAAAAGTTTCCATAATGTTGTTTAAAACGACTTAATATTATCGATAAATTAAGAATAAAATATTGAAAATGTGCAATGCAATAGGTAAATTTGTTAAACCCAATAACAATATTTCGATTAATACGGCGCATATTTCACGTAAACTCCTGCCAGTATAACAAATATTCAAATTAATTAGCTTATATTATATCTTTTATATTCTCTTAAGCTTATCCTACAAATAATAAAGTCGCAAATCTCGAAATTTAAGATCCATAAAATACTTAAAACCCATAAATTATTGCGTCTTCCTTGCTCAAATCTAGACTTTAAATTGAGAATAGTGAAAAGTCAAACTCTTTGAATCTTTTGTTTTTTTTTTTATATAAAAAAATATTTGATACTTAATTCGGAAGCCAAGTTTGGTGACCAAACTAAACTTAGGTTTGGTGTAAGTACTCGATCATTCGATTATTTATCTATCTTTTCTTTATTTTGACGCTTCGATTTTTCTTGTAGAGAATTTTTATTTATTTTCCACGTGTTTTGTGATCATCTTCATGTTTTCTTTGTCTTATAAATATCAATTTTTTTTGGGTGATTTTTTAGTATTATCGAGATCTCGTGTAGTGTTTTAATCAAAGTTCTGAGTTCTCACTAATAATAAGGTTTGATTAATTCTCTCATTCTCGTGCATGTTTATTATTTCTTCAATCTGATATTAGGGTTTTTATTAAATTTTATTTAATTTTTCAGAAATGGCAACGAATGGAACCACGACAAAGCCACCACCATTGCCTTCTCCTCTTCGTAACTCCAAGTTTTTTCAGGTTTTGAGTTTTAAATTAATTCTTGTAATAAAACTATAGATCTTAATCTCACTTTAAAGTTTTAATATAAAATGATTTAAAAAATGCAGTCAAATATGAGGATCTTGGTAACAGGAGGAGCTGGATTTATTGGTTCACATCTTGTTGATAAATTAATGGAAAATGAAAAGAATGAAGTAATTGTTGCTGATAATTACTTTACTGGATCAAAAGATAATCTCAAGAAATGGATTGGTCATCCAAGATTTGAGCTTATTCGTCATGGTAAATATTCTTTTTAAATTAATAATCAAATATTAATGATCAAAAACATTGTATTAACATTCATTCTTTATGAATTTTGTTTTCAGATGTGACAGAACCTTTGTTTGTTGAGGTTGATCAAATCTACCATTTAGCATGTCCTGCATCTCCAATCTTCTATAAATACAATCCTATTAAGGTTTGTTATATTATCGTTAATTAATCGAAACTCTCATGTATGTTTTACTAAATATCGTTAGCTCGAGTAGTAAAAACCCTAGATAAATATTACATATATTCTGATTAGAGCAGGTTATGAACACAATCACATCAGAGGTCTAACGAAAAAATCGTATGTTAGAAGTTAATTGTTTTAGAATTTTTCATTTGCTATACATAGAGAGCCAAAAACTTTTCACGCTTCTAACCGATCAAAACTCAGGACCGACTTTGATTGTGGTTTCGTACTATACGAGTTTTGGTCTAGAATCTCCTAGTAATGTTTTTTTGACTCGTTTTTTTCAATGTGGCAGACAATAAAAACAAATGTGATTGGGACACTTAACATGTTAGGACTAGCTAAGAGAGTTGGAGCTAGAATTTTACTTACTTCAACATCTGAAGTGTATGGTGATCCTCTTGTTCACCCTCAAACCGAGAGCTATTGGGGAAATGTAAACCCTATTGGTAAGTAATTAATAACCAACCACTCTAGTTATACTGATCTCACCTCATTAAATTAATGAACTAACATTATAAGGAGTTTGTATATGTTTATTATAAGGTGTTAGAAGCTGTTACGATGAAGGGAAACGTGTTGCCGAGACACTTATGTTTGATTACCATAGGCAACATGGGATTGGTAAATGAATCTATCTTTTACTTTTTACCATTTACTTTGATTTAACTTGATGGCTGATTAGTTGATTATTACTGTTACATGGCCATTGTAGAGATTCGTGTAGCGAGGATATTTAACACATATGGTCCTCGTATGAATATTGATGATGGTCGTGTTGTGAGTAACTTCATTGCTCAAGCTCTAAGGTGAAACTAAGTTCTTGAATATGGTCAAATTTTTTTTATAACCGGCCGGTAAATCTTCAGTCAAATCTTAGACTAAGCTTATAGGCCTCTTAATGGTATTTTCAGGGGAGAAGCTCTAACTGTTCAGAAACCAGGAACACAAACTCGCAGTTTCTGTTATGTTTCAGACATGGTATATATATAAGAACTCATGCATCTTATGGAATCGCATAATCATAGAAGAATGTGAATTGAATTGCAAACCGGTTTAATGTGTTTAACAAAATGGTTTTGTAGGTGGAAGGTCTAATGTGTCTAATGGAAGGAGACCAAACCGGACCAATCAACATCGGGAATCCAGGCGAATTCACGATGGTTGAACTGGCTGAGACAGTTAAAGAGGTTAAACATTGTCTTCTTTTGTTTAATTCAATATTCATATTGATATGAATAAGTAAACAAATAAGTAATATGTGTATAATGAATGTAGCTTATTAAACCGGACGTGGAGATAAAGATGGTTGAGAACACACCAGATGATCCAAGACAAAGGAAACCAGACATAAGCAAAGCTAAAGAAGTTCTTGGTTGGGAACCAAAGGTTAAGCTTCGTGAAGGTCTTCCTCTTATGGAAGAAGATTTTCGTCTCAGGCTTAATGTTTCAAAGAAGTGAAGTCAAACTTATTTCAAGAAGAAGAGAACAAAATATGAGTTTTATTTTATTTCATGGAATTGTGTGTTTTTATTTTTTTCATTTTTGTTATTGGGGTATTCTAAGACAAAGCACATACACTAATGTCTCAAGGTTTTGGAGATTATGTTTCATTGGATTTTTTCTTAATTGTGATTTCATGTAACATCTCAGCATGCTTAGAGAGACAAAAACGTATAATTAAGAATACATATATCGAAAAAGCTTTGAATTAAAACGATCTTATAAACGACTCTGATCTTTTAATTAGAGTCAGAATCGATTTCACCACAAAACGATACTGCTTGATTTTTATTATGAGAAATTAGATGGTTAATGGGCCGGTCCAATTATTCACGATTATTTTAGATGATTTATGCGACCTACCTTTCGAACCGGTCTTGGGCCAACGAGTTGCATTGAGGCTTAGGAGACAATATATAAGTCATGTTGTATTGTCTAACCAAATTAAGTATTTTATATGGTTTATATACTAACTAATCATAGATATAATCAATAAATCCGCTGTAGCACAATAGGTTAAAACTTCAATGCTGCTCCCGGTTCAAAGCTTGGGAGCATTACTGAATAATCCGGGTTCAAAGCCCGGCAGCGGAATAAATTTTTTATTTACTTTTAATTAACTAAAAGGATCAATCCATTGATTTCTTAACTTGTTATTAAGATTTGTTTAAAAAAAAATACTTGTCAGTTAATTCTTCTTTTCTTGGTTGAATCAAGAACACAATTTGATCAAACAAAACTCATTTTCCAATGTAATGGCCACAAAAAAAAACAGAGTCAAAACCATCTTAAAACGATATCATTTTCATTCTAGAAACTCCTAGCCTTAACCGACTCTGTTACCTTCTTGGTTCATTTATAAAAAATTAAGATCAATTCTGCTTTATCTATGTTGACTTTGTATAGAATAAAACCATTTGATCTTTAATGAGCTTTCTGTTGAATAAAACTTACAAAGAACTTTACAATTGAAAAGGTAAAAAACTTTTGACAGTTGTGAGAATTTTACGACAAACACACAAGTTAAAACCTATGTCAAGTTGATCAAAGAACAGTTGTTAGGTATAACATCAACAGTTTTACATGGTTGATATCTTAATATCATAATGATATTTCAAAATGAGTATATGGGACAGAAGAAGATGATATAAGGTTGAGAAAATTCAACAGAATACTTGAACATAGTTAGAGTTCAAGCCTCAAGGGACTAGTCTTTTATATGGTTTATATAGTAACTGATCGAAGATATAATCAACAAATCCGCTGTAGCGCAAAGGTTAAATTTCAGTTGTGAAATCCGGGTTCAAAGCCCGGCAGCGGAATTAAGTTTTTTGGACAGCTCCATTGACTTCTCAACTTGCTTTTAAAGATCGGTTGGAAAAGAGCCTTCATTGACTTTTTTGATCAAATTTTATGTTCTCTTTCTCTCTTATGATGATGTCTTAAACTGAAATGTTCATCAATCTATAAAATAATTCCCCTTCCTTATACCACACACCAAAGTGTTCATAATTATAAAGAGTTGTGTACTTTGTTCACACCTTTTCATTTGTGACATCCTTTAATTATATGTATAGTTTGGATCATATAATATATAACTGTGTATGTAGATTAAACATAGATTATATAATGAGGAGGATAAGAGAATTATAATATTATTAAACCGAACATAATAATCATTGTATCGTCTTTACATATTGGAACTATGAACCATAATATTAACTTAAACTTTAACTATTAAACCATTGATATATCGACCACATCAGGGGCGGAGCCACGTTAGGTAAGAAGAAGAAGAAGGTATAACGTTGAGGAAATACAACTGAATACTTGAACATAGTTAAGAGTTGGAGGGAATAGTCTTTTATATGGTTTATATAGTAACTGATCGGAATTATAATCAACAAATCCGCTGTAGCACAAAGGTTAAATTTCAATGATGAAATCCGGGTTCAAAGCCCGGCAGCGGAATTGACTTTTTTGTAGCCAGCTGTGAAGTACAGTTCCATTGACTTTTCAACTTGCCATTTGTTGAAAAAGAACCTTTAAAAACCTACTCAGTTACACATGTTTTCTACAAGTTTTTCAAGATCAATGTGATGATCATGTACATCTAACAACATAATGAAACCATAGTTAGAGTCTCTCAGATTCTTTAAGCTTAAGGGTCTTTCATTTTTCTTAATTGTGAGTTCATGTAACATCTTAGCAAGATTAGAGAGACATAAACATAGAATCAAGATATAGCGTTGAGGAAATTCAACTGAATACTTGAACATAGTTAAGAGTTGAAGGGAATGGTCTTTTATTTGGTTTATATAGCAACTCATGGGAAATATGAACAACAAATCCGCTGTAGCACAAAGGTTAAATTTCAATGATGAAATCCGGGTTCAAAGCCCGGCAGCGGAATTAAACTTTTTGGACAGCTTCATTGACTTCTCAACTTGCTATAAAGATTTGTTGAAAAAGAGCCTTTTAACAAACTACTCACTTAACTCGTCTTCTCTTGGTTGTATCAAGAACACGATTTGATCAAAATAAAGCCTGAGAATCACTCATAGCATTCGTTTGAACTTTGAAGATTGAATCAAAGAACACATGTTTTTCAATTGTAGAAGCAAAATCGAAACCACCTCAAAACGACATCACTTTTATACTAGATAAAATAAAACACAAACTAATTATCATTAACCGGTCCCGGTTTAAGTCACTGGTTCAGAACGGAGAAGCAAGAAAACCGATTGTAAAAATGAGCAAAACAATAAAAATGCACAATCCGAGTCAGTGATTAAAAAACTAATCTAACACCGTCCATTCTTTATTAATCAACGAATCATATTTCTTCTAAGCCCTTGTTCAGGATCGCCATCTTACACCGTACAATCAAAGATTAAAACAAACGGCCAAGATTCATTTCCTGAAACTCTCATCTTCTTTATAACTCTCCAAATCCCCAGATCCCGATCTAATCCATTATCTCTAAATCAAAATCTCAAATCAGAATTTAAAGTTTTTTCGAGAAAATCCTAAGTTTCGCAGGAAAATGTCAGGAAGAGGAAAAGGAGGAAAAGGATTAGGTAAAGGAGGAGCAAAGAGACACAGAAAAGTCCTTAGAGATAACATTCAAGGAATCACAAAGCCAGCGATTCGTCGTCTAGCTCGTAGAGGAGGTGTGAAGCGAATAAGTGGATTAATCTATGAAGAAACGAGAGGAGTGTTGAAGATATTTCTAGAGAATGTGATTAGAGATGCAGTGACATATACAGAACATGCTAGGAGGAAGACGGTGACTGCTATGGATGTTGTTTATGCTTTGAAGAGACAAGGACGAACTCTTTATGGATTTGGTGGTTAAAATATTTAAGATTTTAGAGATTTTGAGTTTCTTTGTGTTTTGTTGATGATGATTAAGTCTTGCTGTCAAGAAATCTAGAAATGGAGATGAATTTTAGGGATTTAGGGTTTGAGCTGTGTTTTTTCCTTGATTTGTAATTAGGATTTGGCTAATTTCAAGTATTGTTATATGAATTTTCTAATTTCTCAGCTGATTACTCTTAAGATTTTACAAGTTTATTTTCTAATTAGGTTTTCATGTGGCTGGTATGTTAAATTTTAAGATCAATAAACTTGTGAAATCGTTGCTGCACTGTTTCGATACATCTATGAACAGATATATTAATGAATGTGGTTTTTGCAAATTTGATCTTCATTGTTCTATTAGTATTATTGGCTTGAGTTTAATTTGATTCTTCTCTTTAAAATCCTTTTGATTCAATATTATAAACTCAAATGCAATGCAAGTTATGAAAACGTTCCAAAATACATCCTAAATGCAACGATGACATACTTTGTATACGACGTAATGGCCGTCAGATTGGATCTAATCAACGGTCAATATAAAAAAGAAAATTTCTAAAAGAGTGAAAAAGTAAGGGCCCTACCGGATTCGAACCGGTGACCTATTGATCTGCAGTCAATTGCTCTACCACTGAGCTAAGGACCCTTGATGTAATAACAACTGCCGAAACAATTTCTATTATGAGGAACAAATCGTCGAGAGATGAAAATTCAAAGCTGATCGTTTCACCACTTTTAAACGGTACGATCACCATCTCGCCCGTTAATCCATCGGAATCATCACGAATCCATTAAAAAATGAAGACAATTTAGAATAGGCCTAGTTTTTTTTTTATTCGTCTAATGTTATAAAAAACCGAAGTGAATTGTGTAGCAGAAGGCAATGAAAGAAGGGTCGAGATTGAATCATTAGATTTATAATGAACTGTTCTAGAGTTTTGTCTTTGAGGTTTTATCTATGTTTTTAATATATCTTACAAAATCAAAGCAAAAAAAATAAACTTTAAACACAAAATATTAAGATTTTAATTCATTATCTTCTTAACCCAATTACACATCTTAATACCAACAAACTTCAAAAAAAAAAACATAACCCATCAACAGACTCCATACCAAAAACAAACCAAGATCAAGAACCTAAAACCCAGATCTCTAAGAACTAGTAAACTTAGTAACAGCCTTAGTTCCTTCAGAAACAGCATGCTTAGCAAGTTCACCAGGAAGAACAAGTCTAACAGCTGTTTGAATCTCACGTGAAGTAATCGTAGGTTTCTTATTATACCTAGCTAATTTCGAAGCTTCTTGAGCTAGTTTCTCAAATATATCATTAATAAAACTATTCATTATACCCATAGCTTTACTTGAGATTCCAATATCTGGATGAACTTGTTTCAATACTTTGAAGATATAAATCTTATAAGTCTCTATGTTCTTCTTCACTCGTTTCTTCTTCTTCTCACTTCCAGAGATTGCTTCTTTTGGTAGCTTTTTTCCAGCTTTTGGTTTCTTCTCCGCTGGTGCTTTCTCTGCTGCTGCTACTACTTTCTCTTCCTCTATTGGCTTCTCTGCTGCTGGCTTTTTCTCTGCTGGTTTCTTCCCTGCTTTTGGTGCCATTGTTAAGTTTTTAGGATTTATGTTTTGTGAAGGAGATGAAGCGGTGATTTATATTAAGTAGGAATAAAATGATTTGATTGGATGAGAAGAGTTCATGAGGATTGATGATGTCAGATCTTTGTGTCCGTTGGATTGATAATATTAAATATCTTAATCAACGATTAATAAGGATTGTTTTTCTTCTCTGCGGAGATTGCTGACAAGGATTACTTTTTTTTTTAACACCTGGTATGATTTTTCGCGAAACCTATGACACGTTTCAGATAATTTATGTCTGAACTTGATTGGGTCTATTTTATTGGACTAAAAATAAAACTCAAATAAATGGGCTTAAATAAATTTTAAAACTAGCCCACTTGTCCTCAACAAAACACAGACATGTTTTAGGTCCAACCAAGTTCGACACATCTCTGTTTTATCTTAACTATTTTAAAATAATTGATATATGAATGTTATGAGTTAATATATACTGCCAGTTATTCTTGAGTTAGAAATGTCTATTTTTTTAGATTAATCTCATGGTTAATTATTTTTTATTTATAGTGAAAATGTATCAATAAGAGTTTTTTCTCAAGTTGCTCAAACTTTAGTTCATAAAATTTAGGATTTATTATTTTCCGAGTTTAGGGGTTTTTAATTATATTTTGTTACTATTGATAATAAATTTATTAATGGATAAAATATTTATCGTACCAATTGGTAAGTAATTATACAAATTGAAAGTTAGAATGACATTTAAAAAAAACAAAGAAATATTAAATAAAATTAATAAAAATAGTTTTTTTAGGTTTTATAATTTATATTAAATTAAATTATTATTTTTTAATAATTATGTAAAAAGTTAAAACAAAATCTAATTTCAAACAGATGAAATATATTACTATCATTAAGACAAGTTCATACATTGCTCTCTCTATTGAGTTCTCTTTGATGACTTTAAATTTCATGTAACACAAAGGTGTTTATTCTTATGGTTAATTAGTCAATAACCCAACGTACATATATAGCTTTTTCATTGAAATTTTCTTCAAATTCTATCACTATTGAGAAATTTTGGATTTATGGTATAATGCTTTAGTTCAATAAATTATTTAAATAATTGTATAGATTTGTGGATACTAATGGAGGCTGCTGTGAAGAACTTCTCTACCAACCATTAGTTTAGTTGAAATAAGACTTCATTTATTGCTTCATAATGACTAAATATGAAAATGATAGTTATGAAAATTTATTGAAGACTATTTAGTTTAAAATGTATATTGGACCAGAAGCATTTGATCAAATTAATTATGGTTTTCATGATATTGACATTGCTTAGGATACTTACCAACTTCACTTGCTTATTGTTATCACTGACTCATTTCAATTGAGATTTATTTTTACTTTATGTGGATATTATTTTCTTCTCCGTGACTAACACACGATTTTTGGAATACTAATCTTCTTTTTTTTTCTATAATCAAAAAGTCATATTATGAAGAAAAATAAATCTCGAAATTTCTACTACATCACTTTCTCTTGATCTCTTTATTGCCCAAACAGGGTTTTGTCAGAATACAACGATTTAGACATCCCACCCTCTTGCTTCTCTTTGCGAGAGCAAGTCGCTTCGGGATTAATTCCTAAAAACCTCGTATCCGGTGTTGTGCCTTATGGCCTAGCCGAGAATGGAGGTTTTGGTTTAAAATCACTTTTGGTGACCATCGCAATGTCAATGGAAGATTACGGTCTGAAATGTTTTTCATTCCTAGGTGTTATTGGTGTGGCTATCTCTAACTCCTCTCTTGACGACATATCAAACTTTTTCAAGTTTGTGTTTCTATCTTTAATGTACACTTGCTCTGTTATTGTAGTGGTTATGTTTATTAATTGGGCATGTCCGATTAAGCACTTTTATTTTCTAACCTTTTTCAACTCTACAGTTGAAGAACTTGTAACTTGGATATTTGATTTTTAAATGAATGAATACAAGTTGTTGAAAAAAAAAAAAAAAAAAAGACAAAGCTAGATTATTTCTTGACACAAACTACAAAACTAAGATGTTATAATTAGTTATTTACAAAAATGTCATTATTAGTTTATATACAAGCATATAACTATGGCACATGATTCTACTACTAACAAAAACAATAAAACTGAATATTATCTCCAATTTTAAATTGAGTGATGTTGGAGAAAAATCCAAACTCTAAACTAGAATTACTCTTTTGTTGATTTTTTAAAGTGAAAATGATTTAATAGATTGAAGATATTCTAAGAGTATGAACCTAAAAGTGTCTTTATTTGTTTTAGATACTCTCAGAACTTCAATATATCTATTAAAAAAACTAAGATATATAATCCAAGTTATAATCATCTTCATAATCGATGAGATGAACAAAAAATTCAACAAAAAGATTATAACTGTAAAAGATCTATATATTAACTCGACAGTATAATATCTATACATGATCGCACCATAAAGTTCATGCAAAAATAACTATAAACCTACAAAATAAAATATTACATAAATAACCTTAATTACTCTTCTAAACAAGTATATCCCAAAAAAAAACAAAATTAGAAAATCAACTTCCCAAGTTCCAACTTCAAATCTTCGTTTTCTAAAGGAGTCAAGTTCAAATCCAAACACAAAACCCTCTTTCCATTACCTCCGCAGGATTTCTTCATAGTCACCGGTGCTAGCCCCAAACTCCGGCCACTGCCTCCTCCTCCTCCTCCTCTATGCTTCCTCATATGACCACCCAAGGCTTGCCCTACAGAGAAATCAGCACCGCATATAGGACACTCGTGTTTCACCGGTTTGACTCTCTTGGGAGAAGAAGGAGCGTGTCCTTCAAGCGCAGCCG
>KE157040.1:118110-129325 GCA_000411055.1 Leavenworthia alabamica
TAACGTCCAAGACCTTCATGTTCAACCTATGAATGAAGCGGGTTCATCCTCTTTTCTAAATGTTCCAACAAGCTTCACATTTCCTCAACAAACCAACGAGTTGCAATGCATAGCCTCTTCAAACCAAGAACAAGACCTTCATGTTCAACCTATGGATCAGGTTAATTCTCTTGCAGCTAATCTCCTCCCTAATAACGAACAAAATCTTCATATTCAAGCTATGGATCAGGTTTGTATTTGTTATTAATGTCCATGCATTTAAAATATTTATTTAATTTAATTTTTTATTTTCACACACTTTTCAACTAACAAATTTTTGTAGTCAATAATCCCTTCATACCAAGGACCAGTGAACTTTAATTATCTTGCAAGTGATAACAATCAAGAAGTTTATATGCCAGTTATGAATCAGGTTTGTATTTTTTAATCATCATTCTTATATTTAAAATTCATAATGAATATGAACAATAATATTGTTATATATTTGTATTTTAGAATGCATTTAACTATCAAGATCAAAAGATGACTCAGCAGAATGAATTTGTAGATGAAATGATGAATTATGGTGAGCAAAGTGGTTTCCCTTGGATGGAGGAGGATAACAATCATAACCAGATCTGAAGTGTTTCTATTGACCAGTCTCAAAAGTGTTATGCTTCTTCTGTTGAACAAATCTTATATTTTTAGTTTTTTTTTTAATAAATCAATCATATATTTTTAGTTTATCATGTTTGAGTTTTTTTTAGTTCATGTGTTCCTTATCACATTGAAGAAATTAGTGGCTAGATTCAAAGCCATAATTATTTTAATTTGTGGTACTTTTTGTATTTGGAGTCAATATTTTAGAAAATTTATAAAAATATCTCCATTTTTAAGAAAAATATCTTTATTGTATTTTCAGTATTAAAAACCCCAAAAGTTGTAAAATCTTATCAAATGGATATTTGACAACCTATAAAATTAATGCAATGTGAGACTAGGAGATAAGATGCAATATATGATATATGTTCTCTATAAATAGTCATTGAAACCAAATGGCTAAAAAGTTTTAAACATAGTCATATAATTCTAATTCCCAAGAAAAGTAAATAATTTGAATAAAAATCTATTTATTTAAGAAAAAAGTAACTGCATCATTTTAATTACTGGAACAAACTTGAAAAAATCTAGACTAGCTATAAAATTAATTAAATACATAAAATATTTTTTTACACTCAAAATTTTCTTAATTCAGAAAATTAATATATGATAGTTTTTTCTATGTAATTTTGTTACTAGGTTTATCTGATGTGATAACTTCAGGAACATCCATGTCTGATCTAAAAAAATTAGCCATGGACGTTCGGTTTAATCGGTATTTGAGTTATTCAAAATTTAAAATCTTGCAAATTGAACTGAAAAATATCAGTTTATTCGGTTTGGTCCACATCTAATTCGGTTCGCTTTTATCAAATTAAATCAATTCCAAACAAAAACTAAATTCAAAGTTCTTTGGTTTATTAGGTAGCACTAAAAATTTAACAAAATATATTGCATGCTCGATTAATACAAATTAACATATCCACTAACAAGTTTAATACAAATAAGAAATATCCATTAACAAATTAAATAAGATATGTTAAGCTCAAACCCAAAATACATGTTAAATTGAATTAGGCCCAAACCTAAAAAAATTTGGGTTTCCACAACATTGTTGATAGTGAGAAAGTAGCCGTCCGCCGTCTGTTCCACCGCTCCTCCATCCACCGTACTTTCCACCTCTCCACTGCTCTGATTCAAAACACCAGCTAATCTGAGAATCAAACAAAAATTCAATCAAAGCATAAATAAATAACTAATAGTAGATCTAAATAAAAACAAAAGGAGAAAATAATCAAACATTTTTGAATAGACATGCATAGCTATTTGAAGAACACACATCTTAAAACCATTAGAATTAACAGAGGAGAAGAAGAAAGAATTTTTTCTTGATAAATCTAAACCGCAAAAGATTTGACGTAGAAGAAGGAAACACGATGAAAAAATTGAACTAAAGGAGAAGAGGTTGAAGATGAAGATCGGTGGAGGAGACCAAAAAAAAGGAGAAGAGTAAAGAGTGTTGTTTATGTGGCTATAATTATAACATCTCAGGTTCTGGTAGGATAATGGATGAGAAGAGGTTTAAAATATTTGATTTGGCTATCTAGATCACCAAAGTGCAGCTATCTTTTCGGTCAAACACTCTTTTAGAACTCTGCAGTTAAGCGTGTTTAGCATGGAATAGTACTAAGATGGATGACCTACCAGGAAGTGATTGTTGGTACTGTGTAAGTGAGGCCAACGCACATGGAAAGATCATGTGGTGATTTGTAGGGACAGTAAACAAATCTTAGAGTCTCAGAAAAATAATGCATCGACCGTCGGACAAAGATGAGGCTCAATGATGAGCCTAGAGAGGACGTGAAGGCGTATGGGCTTAGAGTTGGAGAGAGATCATCTACATGCCTAGAAAGGACATTAGGGTGCTCACAGACGGTGGTGGTCGGGATATTACAATAATAATGAAAGACAAGTAGGGTTTTGATTTTTATATGATGTTCTTTTAACCAATGGATTGCCGAATACCGAACCGAACCAACCCAAAAACTGAATTCCAACATAATTTCTTCCTATCAGCTACAAATAAAACATAATCTCGGTTTGGTTTGGGTTAAATCGGTTCAGTTCACAAAAAACCGATTAACCCGAACTATACGCCCAGGGTTATAAAAAACATATTCATGGGCTGAAATTCAAACCCAATAATATCTTTTTTCTTTTAAATCAGATTGTCTCATAACTAACTTGAAAACAAAATCATGAAAGTCTCTTTCTCCTAAAGCAATTCCCTTTCCGAATCTTTTGAAATATGTTTGGTCTTTTTAACCTTTTAATAACCCTTATAAATGATGAACATAACTGAAATATTACTCACCTTCATCATTACAACATATGATCTTTGTCCAATTCCTTCACTTTTAGTTCGTTATTATGGCAACCGATACTAATAATAATGTCACTTTTCTTTAAACCATTTTGTAAACTTCCTTTTCCATTATATTCAGTCCAAACTAATAGACATAGGATTATATTATATATTCATATTGATACGGATTCTAATTACTGCTTACGGTTCTTCAAAATTATGTGATAGCAACACCCTTTTATGAATCAAATTTAATGATGAACAAAAAAGATGAAATAGTAAAGATCACGCTTCAATGGGTTAAACTCAAGTTAACGTGTTGATGGCTAGATCATATAAATTCTAGAATATTGTTAGTGTGTTGATATCTTTTACATCTACATTTGATGGTTGCAAAATAGAAAGTTAATTATTTATAAGCATTTTTTCTTCACAAATTGTATCTTGATGATGAATTTACACTATAATTACATTAATGCAATGTTTAAAAAATGTATTATTTTCAGTATAATCACCAAAGGTAAGAAAATTTAGTAGAATATATTTGATTGCACTAATGACAAGATTTAGCATTGAAAACTACGTATTTGGATCTATGTTGTATTTGTAACATTGCATTTCTTAAGAACTTTTGGCAGAAAATATTTTGGTGGATCTAGCATTTTGTAGGTAGAAACACTACAGGATCAAAGAGTTTTTTTAGGTCTTTTCGTTTGCAGCTACAATGTTTGAATACTGCCAAAATTTTCCAATATATAACTAATGTTTCGATCCCTTATTACACAACAAAATATGTATTGATGCTTTTATAAAACCAATCATCAAACACTTGACCCCTTTTGTATTTTATATTCATAAAGGACGAACCTTATATTTTCATATGATGATCATTTACTATTCTTAAAGCCTAAAGTTATACATTCTCCTTATCTTTGATACAACTTTTAAAAGTGTGAGAAAATAATCAATTTAAATTTTGTTTTATATAGATCTTAAGCCTACCTTTGTCATGGTCATCCAAAATTTAATCTAAACGTTTATTTAGGGAAGCTCTTGTCACTATAACTTAGTTAGACGTTTCAACGAAATCTGAAAACGTCAATGATGATGGTAAGTAAATAACTCATGGTTTGCTTTGTGAACCCTAAAAGTTACGGTTGTTTAAAGTGATAGAATCCTAAGTTTTTTAGTCTTACCATCATCAATGATTTTGTCATACAAAAGGCTAAACGAACGTGTTTATATATATATATTTATATATTATAGTGCGTTGCGAATGATTGATATTCTATTTGTTTTTACCTTAACTTTTAACCTTTTCACTCATCATTTCCAAGTACAAGTCCCTAGGTAGTGTAGAGACTAGTTTAAATAACCATACCGACAGATCCTAGTTCGTGTAAAGTATTATATTGAATATGAAAACAATTTAAGAATAATAAAAAAAGATTTATACAATGTTACATTAAAGAAAAACTAGAGAAGATACACATTTAAGTACAAGTCCCTAGGTTGTGTAGAGACTAGTTTATATAACCATACCGACAGATACTAGTTCGTGTAAGGTATTATATTGAATATGAAAACAATTTAATAATAATAATAAAAGATTTATACAATGTTACATTAAAGTAAAACTAGAGAAGATACACATTTAAGTACTCCATCCATTTTTTGTTTTATTTTGGTCGTCAAAAAATGATTTGTTATATGAAAAAAAGGTTTTACAAATACATGTTTTATATTAATAATACAAAACAAGAATATAGACAAAGATTTGTAAAAACTTTTTAATATGTAAAAATGTCTAAAAATAGATGATTTAATGTAACAGAGGAAGACTTGTTAAATTTCTTAAAGGCCTTATTTTAAAGAATTTTATGTGCTTTATTTGAAATAATATGTCTTGAATTCAGAGGCTAGTTTTATTTATTCCTTTGGACATTATACGAGACACTTTGTTTTTTTTGGGTTTCAGACAGCTGAATCTTTAACACTCGAAGAAAATATTCGTGTCAAGTCGAACGTCTTTTCTATATCGCAATCACAAATATTGATGTAAATTTTCTCTATGTAACAACCACGTTTGAATAACGACAATGTTAATTTTTTTTTCCCGTTTGAATTGATGAATTAAAGTATTTGGTTAATTAAACAAGAGTAGTTTCTAAACAGGAGGCTACAACCACATTTTTGATAATAAAAGATAACGCACTTGAGGTTATATATGTTCCACATATGCCAAATTATATGTTTTGAACAAGAAGAGTTTTATGATGTTCGTTGAGGTTTGGTAATATAACTCTTTCTCTTAAACAAGATTATATATATTATTTTCTTTTTGTTAAATATTTGGAGAACATTATGCAACTAGAGAGATATTTTAAATGGATAATAATTATAAAGGATTAAAAATATTGTAGCAACTAGAGAGATATTTAAAAAATATTGTAACACAACTAGAAACTCAATTGCATTGGAAAAGCATACTACGAACACAATGGCCAATCGTGAGACTTGAGGAAACTGATGAACAAAAACAAGAAATACTTGGTCACTCACTGTCTCTTTCTTTTTGTGGTCATTTCATTTCCCTGTGTTATTTATTTTAGTCTTGTATTTATTTAAATTCTAACTTCAAATTTTATTTTTTTGGAGGTGTGAAAAATGTATAGAAATAAACGTCAAGGCTTTTTCTGAAAACTGAACTAAAAATTTAGGTTTATTTTGATAATTAACCAAAAGTTGAAGATTAAATTTGTGAATTCTAAAAAATTCACATTTTTGCTGCAGTTTTTTAAACAGTATCGTTTTAATTAACAGATTTTTAACGCCGTTAAATATGATTAACGGCGTATCTTTTCTGATAAATCAAGTAAAATTTTGAAATTTATTTTGTGGTCAATTAGAACTTGAGTTTTTTCTACCATTTGATAAATATACGATTAAAATATGAATTAGACAACGTTTTTTTACATTTTTTCTAATAATGATTAATAGATTAATCATGTTTAAGCAAATGCTTTGATCTTGAGAGAGCAATAGATCTTGTATTATTTTCGAATTAATAAAATAATGTTAAAAGAAATGCTTGTCAAGATTTTAAGGAATGGTAATTAAATATCTAATTATATACGATAATCAATTGGGGCCGTCGAAGGATGATAATCATTATTATTGAAGAAAAAGGCCAAAACATTTTTGTTTAGCGAGAGAAAAGGGTGTTTAAACAAACATGATTAAATAATAATTATCACTAAATTATATAAATGCTTAGGTGAGTGAAGCAACCAAATACATTGAATCCAATGAAAGACAAGACAAAACTCATTTTAATAATCCGCCGGTCTTATCTTTGTTCACATGCTTATCAAATTTAGGGGCTTGTCTTTTCCTATACATTGTTAGCTTATTGACAAAATTATCCAAAGTATATGCAAATCTACGTGTATGCACAGTGCATGCATATATACATGGTCACAAATATGTTTTTTTTCACTTTTATTCTTGTTTTATTTTACATTTAGAGTTTACTTATAGATATAGACTTCTATTTACTACACATAACAGGTTACGAGCACAAACACATCGAACATTCGTTTGGGGTTTTGCGAAAAAATCTTATACTAGGACCCAATTATTTAATAAAAAAAAATTTTTTACTATATATACCGGGCTAAAAAAAATTTTATGCTTCTAACGTATCAAAACTCGGAGCCGGCTCTGCTACTACATATTTTGTATGATTTAGACATTAAAAATGGTCTATATAAGTTATGTTGTCATATTATATTAAATTGATTCTGATCACATATGTTCATAAATTATTCATGTCATATGGCATGGTCGGTATGGAAGGTATGTCACATAGGCAGTCGCCTAAAACATCCAATATTTTATACTAGTTTAGAAACATTTTTGTAGGTTTAAAAATATGTTTAAACATATTTTAGATATATATAAAATTTACTTAAGACATAAAAAATAATTATGAATAATTAGACCGTGAACCTTAATTTGGCTGGGAGCAAAAATATAAGTTTAACAAAAAAGAGGTAAGGAACCAAAATAGAATAAAACTGAAATGTAGGAGAATGTGAAAGAATGACATGTTCATGAATAATGGAATTAGGCAATCTAAGGACTTTGATGATTTGTTTTCGTATTTTAGCTTAATGTTAATCTTCTACGTTTCCTATTTCCAGTTTGTACATGAGAATTTTGCAACAAATTATATTTGAAAAAATGTTAATAATAAATGTGTATACATTGTAACGAGACAACAAATGTTATGTCTGCAGGCATTATTCTTATTTGTTCTCACCACCCCCATGTTCTTCGTTTGTCTCTTCCTATCATTAATATTTTATACCAAATTGTTTATATGTACATGTTTTCGATATATTATATGCATATATTAAATATATTTTGAATTGGTAATTTTGTTTAATTGGTTATAAAAATAATTTTAGTAATATAAGCTAAATTTATATTATTAATATAAGCTAAATCCAAGCTAAGTTTATATTATTAAGATATTAGTTTCACTCAAATTTTGAGGAGTTCTTTACTCCAAAAATTATTTTTATTAAGTAAACTGATTTTATTTTAAAGGTATACCACCAAATTAACTTTAATTTTCATAAATACCATTAAAATTAATTTAAATTAAAATTAATTTAAGAAAATTTACCATTTTATAATTCAATTAAATTAAAAATTAAATTATATTTTTGAGAAATTACACAAAACCCAACCACTAAATACTCAATCCAAATAATAATAAAAACTAAACTCAATCACTAAATACTCAACCCTAACATTAAATTCAAAGTATAATTTTAATAAAAATGGTATTTATGTCTAATTAAAAAAATAATGTAATTTTGTCCCATAAACTATAAATGATGGTATTAGAGGAAATTACTCTATTTTTTAAATAGTTGAGATTATTTAGATTAAAGGTTATTATGATATATATCATATTTCATAAAAAGATCTTAAATCTAGAAAAAATCATGACTCATAATACAATGTTATGCCGCAAATATTTTTAGTTGACAATTCATGCATGTGAGTGACGAAGCCCATGTGGCTTTCATTTCAGTAAATTATACAACTAATTAAATATAATTAAGATTAATTATTGAGAGTTCAAGTCAAAATATTTGTATGTTTCTCGGGCAGTTCATAAGGAAATCTATGAGCCTTTCGTGGTTCGATAGAATATTAATATTTTTATAACATTTTATATCATAATAATTAAACAATATTGTTGTTATGTTCATCTTTGGATTCAAGTAGAGCCAATGATTGTAGGCTTGTAGCCATCGTGCAACTTCTGCTGATCATGTATTTTGTATGGTAGGACCCCTAATTGCTCAGTTCCTTGTTAATTTTTTTTTGATAAAATATACTTTTTCCGTTTTATAATAATTAATTTTCTAATTTTTCAATGGTTTACAATATTTAATTTTTATTATTCTTTAATAAAATTATAAATTAAAATATAATTAACTGAAAATAATTGTATTAATACTAAAAGAGTATTTATAGAAATTTAATTAAATACTTTTCTAGAATATATAAAAATCGATATAAAATTTTAAGTACTTACCAAATTTTGTTAAAATTAGCAATTAATGGGCATTTAAAACGCGTAATTCATTATAAATACTACCCATCAATCGTACTTATGGCGGTGTGTGTTACTAGTTTATGTAATATCGCATACAATTTATTTATGGAATTAAAATTTAAAGTCATACGAAGTATTAATTAACTACAAATTAATAGTGTAACTGTGTAATAATGTAATAAAAAATAAAGGTAACAGTCTAATAATACCAAATAATGACAATGGAATTGAAGTTGCCCTTTTCACTATCGTTATAATAGTAAAATATAGGAAACTAAACGTATAATCTCGTTTCCTCCACAATTTCCTTGTTTTCTTAAGGATTTTTTATTTTATTAAAATTTCTGGTTATTTTATAAGTACATATATATAAACGTGGAATATATATATAATATATAAATATATATATAAGTTTTTGTTGTGTTCATTTTAAAGTAAATATATTTTAAAGTTTTTGTCGTATTTATAAATTTTATTTACTTAGTATTATACACTAAATTTTCATTTTTTATAAAATTCTTCATATAAAAACAATAAATAATATTTAAAACAAAAAAAAACAATAAATAATACTATGCGAAAACAATATCACTGTAAATTTTAATGTATTTTAAATTTTGACTGACTAGTACAAAATTTCTTAAGAATTTTTGTTATTAAATTTACATTTTCGATTTATCCATAAAAAATACAGATAAATTTTTTTTTTTTTTTTTTCACTAGCAAAAAAAATTATCACTCTTATAGAGTTTAACAAAATATCAAAAATATATTGTCCTTCAGATTAAATTTTTAACAATATAAATGAATAAATGTCACAAAATAAAATGCATCTTAAATTTCATGCATGAATCCATACTAGGTAGTATAAAAGTAAATAATAATAATAACGAATCTTATTTTAAGGAAGCAGACAAGTCTCCCAGCTAAAGTGGGAGAGGTTTTAGGAAAGAAAGCTCAGTGCTGTTCCTAGAAATTAAGGACAAATATGGAACTTACCAAGTTTTCGAGTCAAACAAAATTAATTATTTTCTATTTATATTATATGTTTTTAATTTTATTCGTTTGATATGACATGTCCTCTTGTCATCTCTTGCTTATTACCTTCTTCTACACTATAAGAACACCTTCCACATTTCCCCTATAACTCCTTCTCCTTCTCTCTCTCTCTCTCAATCTCTAAAAAAACCAGAGAAGAACTTACAATATCTCTAAGAAGAAACCAAAGAAGAAGAGACAAAACACAAATGGAAGAACTGAGTTCTATTTGGTTTTATCAAGAGGTTTGTTTTCTTTAATCAAATCAACATTTTTGCATCAAGATTATGTTCATTTTTTGTATATTTATTTCTAAGTTGTGAGTAATTTAATTTTTTCCCTACATTTTATAATATATAGAATTATTTTTGACATTATAAAATTTCTAAGATCTATTAAAATCTATAAGAATAAACTATTTCACCTACATAAAATGTGACTTCTTGTATTTTTCTGTATCCTGTAACGTAAAAAGACTATGTTCTCTTTTGTCTTTTATTTAATTATTTTCTAGAGACGTGACGTTTGTATATTTAATAATTAATTAATATGATTAGTAACGTAATCAATCGTTTATATATTTAATAATTAATATGTATGGTTAATATGACCTTCATGTACGCAAGGTTGTTATCACACATCATTAGTAAAGACAAAACCAATATATTTTATAATTATATTTTTTCACTATATACTATATGATTCAACCAATGGTTTCTTTTAATTTTTTTTATATTAATTAATTTATGAATTTTTGATATTATTATTACAGAGTTTGGATGAATTAAGACAAAAGCTTCAATACAGTTCCTTTGAACTCGAAGCTGTTAAAGCAAAAGCTAATGAAGAATCAAAACTTCACCAAGAAGAAGTAAAAAATCTTCATCATCTTCTCAAACTTGCTTGTCAAGAAAGAGACGAAGCTAAAGATCAATTACAGAAACTCCTTACAATAAAACCTAATTCAAGTATCACTGAGTCAAACTCACATGGTTCTTCACCGGTTGATTCATTCTTCGAACCGGTTTCATCTCCTGAATTCTCTAATTTTAATATCGTACCGGAACCGGTTAACCAAATCAAGTTCAAGAACCAACAACGCATTAACCGGTTGTGCAAGAAGATTGATCCAGTAGATGCTTTAATGGATGAGATTATAAAAGGTAAATCTTTACCGGAGAAAGGTAAGCTTGTTCAGACAGTTATGGAATCTGGACCGTTACTTCAGACACTTCTTGTTGCTGGTCCTCTTCCAAGGTGGCGTAATCCTCCACCGCTTCAACAAAGCTTTAGAGTTCCTCCGATCTCTAACTCTTATTGTTGTTTACCGGCGACGACGACGTCAATGCTCAGTTTTAGAGGTTGTTCTATTCCCGGAATTGCCACCGGGATTGAAGTTGCCACCAAACGACAAAGATTCTATTAGTTTTTTTTCCTTATCTTTACAAATTTTTTGGTCTCTTTTTATTTATTTTTGGTTTATTTAGTTATGTAAAGATATAAAAATGGTTTAAGAATTTGTGTATAAATTGTATTGTAAAATATTTGGGATTGTCCAAGCACTTTTCACATATTGGTTAAGGGTTAAACTAATA
>KE157041.1:3823-15488 GCA_000411055.1 Leavenworthia alabamica
TTTGCTTTTTTTTTCAAACTGTTTTAGTTTTTGGCGTCCTATTTCATCTTTCCGTTTCTTCTTCGATAAAGATTAGGCGGCAGAGTTTCACCGGATCTTCAACCAGTGACTTTTGTTAGAGAACAATTCTTGCTTCTCGAAGATCATTTCCGTTTGAACGGAAGACATTTCTATGCTCTCTGAAATCTATGTCTCCTAGTGGTAATTCAAGACTGGTTTTCTCCCGCCTTCCCGAGCCCTTCTGTTCCACTACTAGAAATCTAAAATGGTGGTGAGAGAGCCTTCTCATATTAAGATCTATGGGAAGACTAATGAAGAACGAGTCGCTTTATTGCCTGAGACTGTGGATTTTCTTGCACATGCATATGAAATCTTGAATGTCTCACGTGAGTTTCGCCAGTGGGCTATTCATCCACCTTCCTAGATGGCTCAGCTGATATCTGCTGCAATCCTCACTTCGGTGAACCCCAGCCGCCGAACAAGCAATCGAAAGAGTAGGGTTTTTGCATATGGGCCTGCCCTTTTATGTTTCTTTAAAAATATCTTGGTCCAGCTGTGTCATTAAATAATATGGTCTATTGGTTCTCATTATATTTCATGGCCCATTGGTCTATGAGATATTTATCGGGAGACAATTCACGTTGAAGGTTCAAATTCAACCGAAGTGCAATTGGTCTCACTCACGAGTGATAGTCGGCCTTCATCATAACGTGACAAAACTATTCTTGATGTCACCCTTCTACCGAGCCCAAGCGGATACAAAGTCTAATCCTATGAGTTTTAAGAGGTCAAGGTATGGTTCCATTACCCTCCTGCAGTCCTGCAAGCTCATACTAGAATGATAATTAGAATTTTAGGTTTGATAGGAAAAGGACACTTTTCAAACTCTAGTTATACCTCGCTAGTTTTGCCCTGGGAGAGTGTTTTGCGAAACTTAGGCTGTAATGACAGACATTTTCCTATATGTGACTGTAAGTGTTTGTGTGCTTTGTCAAGTAATCTCATTAACAATGTAGTTTATCATCAACCTGGATCCGAGGCCTTATCTAAACAATCTGTCTCCCCTCTCAGCCACATTGTCTCTCTCCATTGGCTTAAATGGTTGAGGACTCCATTCCCTCTGGAGATTGACTCTGCTCTGAGCTTTGGAGTGGACAGATAATTTTTTAAAATCCTGAAAAAAGCTTTACTGAGTCTAAACTTTCAATATGCCTTTATCCACCGCGAATAGAACTACTCAAATCAGCCAGACCCTGCTAGGTTTCTTCTGGCTTCCACGTATAAAAATTTCCTCTTGGTTTGGACAAGAGAGAAGAGAACTCTTTAAATTTTAACAGTGGTTTTGAATCTGTTCTAACGTCACATATGTTGACCACCATCAAGTCAGTCTGAATTTATGTTTATAAACGTTTCTTTCACATGTGTAGCTGTGACATATAGTTTTGATACTTCTCCTTACTCATTATCAAACTTTTTAAAGTTTGTGTTTCTATCTTTATCTTATGGTTTCTCTAGTATTTTATCGTGTCCGAGCAAGCTCATCTATCATGTAAACTCTTAAGTATAAATGAAGATGATTGTTGAACAAAAATATTTTACTACGATAGAATTATAAGTGATAATTAAATTTAGGGTAATTCTCTTAAATACCACCAAATTAAGTTTAACTTCCACAAATACTATTAAAATTGATTTAAGATAAAATTATCATTTAATAATTTAATTTAATTAAAATTTAGATTATATTTTGGAGACATTACATAAAATCCAACCAATAAATACTAAACCCTACCACTAAATATTCAACCCAAACAATAAAAAACTAAACTCAACCACTAAATATTCAACCCTAACATTAAAATAAAAATATAATTTTAATAAAAATAGTATTTATGTCTATTAAAAAAATAATATAATTTTGTCCCATAAACTATAAATGATGATATTAGAAAAAATTACTTTTAAATTTATTGAAATAATAAAAATAATAAATGACTATTTTTAATTAAGAAAATTATATTTTATACAGTTTTAAATTATAAAACATATTACTATCACTCATATTTTTTTCTAATTTTTAATTATTTCTTCACTATATTCACTAAAAATGAATTAGTTCACTGCATTTTCTATCAATTTCAAGCCGTTTAACGTGATTATTGAAGTTGTAAAGATCTTTAATTCTTATAACTATTTTGCTCTCAAGATGTACAGTGATATTTAGTGTTTTATAATTGATTTTTTACTAATATTATATTAATATATGAAATATTAAAATTTAAAATTAATTTGCAGAACATTAGAAATAATTAATAATATTATTAATATATGAATAAAATTTTAAACAAAAAATTATATGAATATATATATATATATTAATAAAATTTAATAATTTTTAAAAGAAAAAATTTTTAAAAAAAAATTCATTTTTTAGGCTTAAGACGAATGTTTATGGTCTAAATACTATAAAACAATTTCACCCGAGTCCGAATCCATACATTTGCGATTTTATTCTATTAGAGTATATTAGTGTAGTGTGTACCACAGGTTTTGATAAAATCTGAAATTCTGGGTATCCAAAAAATTGAATTCTAAATTTTTTTCTTATGTCCAACATGCAATTAGGATTTAATTTTGAATTTTTTTGGATAAAGTTTTCAGTTTTGGATTTTATTTTCAGGTTATATTTTTGGGTTTTGGGTTTTAGTTTTGATTTTCGGGTAGAATTTCTAGATTTTGGGATTAAATTTCTGGATTTTTGGATTGAATTTTTGGGTTCAAATTCTACTTTTGGGTTCAGTTTTATGATTTTCTACCCAAACCAACCCGAACTCGATCATGCAGCACCCGAATCCAACCTGAAAATTCTAAATTATTTTATTGGAGTGTAAGATCATAAATAAATCTTACAAACTCCAACTCAAACGAATTTTACTTGAACCCGATCCGCCCGTCTTAATACACAACTGGTTAACACAACTAACAAACATTGAGTTACATAAGATTAACAATTCGAAACAGATCTATGTTTGGGATTTTTCAATTTTCATTTTTCTACATGTTGCATTAGGGAACATACTTAAAAATGTATTTATTGTTAAATTATGAGTTTTACAAATCATAACTAATTGGTTAGATTTATTTATATTTTATATATTAATAATTTTTTTTGTGATATTAGATATTTATCTCTAATATGTTTATTCGAAATGTCTAACTATAGATTTTGATATTTTGAATAATGCTCCATGGATCTAATTTTAAGTCAAACAGATATATCTTATTGGACAATCTATAGATTATATTTTTATATCATGTTAAACTATAGATTTTGAATTCAAAACCAATTTGACTAGATTAGTCAATGTCTTTTAACAATGTGACATGTGTTATTAAATTGCCTTTATCAACAAAAATTTGGAAAAAGATATTTAGTATAAACACACAATAAATGATCAACACTCACCAACATAAAACAATAAATAAATATAAAACACAATGATTATTTATACAACCTTAAGTTTTGATATTCCACGTATAAACAAATGCTATTTAAGTTTATGCATATAAACAATAAACAATATAAATTCATACACATCATTTCTCTCTCTCAGAAGCATCATCCTCATTGTTCTCTGAAGGATTCCCAATTCCATGACGTTTACTAGGGAACACCGTGAAAACAACACCGGATATAAATCCGATCACCGGAGGCAAAACCATAAGAAAGATCTTTCCAGTAGAACCAAAACCAGGATAGAAACAGTTAACAGTATTTGCATCCAACAATGAAATAACACTGAAAACTATAAGAGAGAAGAAAGCATGAACGAAATCTCCAACTCTAAGACGATACGAAGACAAATCCACCGAAGATGAATCAGGCCAAAGACCCTTCACTGTAACAACTCCATAATGAACCTTACCATCTCTTGTTCGGTAACTATCTGTGAAGCAAGTGAAGCAGCAAGAGAAGGCACATACAATAATGAGAGCTCCGGTTAAGTATTTGTTGATTACAAGACAGTGTCCGTTGTGGGTTAAGACAGGGTTTAAGAATTGGAATAAGAAGACAGTTCCTGTCGGGAGGAGTTTGATGAGGTCACCTACGCCTGAATATGCCCGGTCTCTTATAGCTTTGAACGTATTCGACATTTTTCTTTGTGAAATAACTAGGTTTATAGTATTCTTATGAAAGTACATATTTGTTTGTCGAGTTTTTATAAGACGATGAAGAGAGATTGCTTCTACGTAAAAAGGGTTTGGTGTTGCTTGTACTCTTTAAAAAAGTTGGGCGAATTTAATAATTTATTTGTTGCTTTTGTTACCCTTTTTTGTATTTTATATATTAGGAAACGTGGCTTCGATGATTATATTCGTTATATTAGAGTATCACATTTTTTAGATGCATAAAGTGTGAAGATGTCATTTTACTGCTCTATTCCATTTGATGTCACGCCTAACGTCGAACACAATGTTTGGTTATTTTACTTATTACCAAACAAAAATGATTGGGTTTAGACCGAACATATTTATATGAATGTTGTTGTTTAGCTTATTTGATTATAGTATACAACTATAGGTGATATAAATCCAGCTGCTCGGAAATAAAAACAAATAAATATGGATGTTTATAAGTTAAGGCTATAAGAATGAAGTAGAAATAAGAAAAGAGTGTATGTTCTTTATTTGCTTTAAATGATATATTATTCAATTTTTTATAGTATTTAGTTTTAAGGATATGATTAAATCATGTATATGTCGTGAACTCAAAAGCTTTTTTTTTTTTTCCTCTTTATCTTGTTCGGATATTAATATAATTTAATAGTGACTAAAGAAAAGTTTTTGGGTCCTACCAACAAGGGCTTGATAGTTATTAAGAGAAGTTAGATGTCAAATATTAAATATATAAAAATCTCAAAACTTGATTGCAATTTATCAGAAATAACACCTTAATAAAACTGAAATAAAAATTTTGCACATGCTCAAATAGTCAAACACGCTAATTTTTATATTAATATCAAACATAAATAATTTATTTAATCTTTAATTAAATCTTTGTAAATTAGAACTAATAAAACACATATACCAAAACTATATTTTTAAAATAAATATTTCTAAATAATATATAATTTATAAGTTGCTTAATTCATTAATATCCAACTAAAAAATATCGTCGTGATTTACAAAAAATTTCGCACTAATATCTATAATTACATTCTAATTAAGTAATAACTATATTTAGTATATTAATTTCAAAATATGTACGAACATATAGCATGTTTTAGCGAAGAATATTTTTTAATTAACTTTTTATTTGCAACACATTTAAAATAAATATTTTTAAATAATAAATATCTAAGTCGTGAGTTACGAAGATTTCTGCATTATGACCAACTATTACATTCAAATTAAGTAATAACTATATTTAATATTTTTTGATGTATTAAATAACTATATTTAATATATCAAATAACTATGGAGTAATTCCTTCAAATACCATCATTTATACTTTATTGGACAAAATTACATTATTTTTTTTAATTAGACATAAATACCATTTTTTTTAAAAATTATAATGTTAGGGTTTATTATTTAGTGGTTGGGTTTACTTTTTTATTGTTTGGGTTTAGTATTTAGTGGTTGGGTTTAGGGTTTAATGTTTGAATTTTATATAATTTCTCACAAATATAATGTAATTTTTAATTTAATTAAATTATTAAATGGTAATTTTGTCTTAAATCAATTTTAGTGGTATTTTTGGAAATTAAACTTAATTTGGTAGTATTTAAGAGAATTGCCTATAACTATATTTAATATATTTTTTTTGGCAACTATTAACTATATTTAATATATTAATGCAAAAAGATATTATAACTTATCATTTTTAACTAATACTCCCTCTTTTTCACAATATTTGTTGTTTTAGTGTTTTTCACATTTTTTAAGAAAATAATTAATTTTTTTTTGTTTTACCTCTAATAAATATATATTTCATTTATTTCATTGGTTAGATTATTAAAACAATGAGGATAAAATTAGAAATTTTATAAAAAATTTATATTGAAAACTTAAAACTACAAATAAAATAAAACAAAATTAAAAACCTAAAATTACATATAATTTGAAACAGAATGAGTAATATATCATCATAGCATTTTTGTTAACAACATTAACTATTATCACCTATATTGCATCCCAAACATCTGGTAAAGATATTATTTGCTTAATCACCCAGATTTTTCACAGTAATATCAAAATATTAAGTTCCAATATGACAATAATTTAATGTCAAACATGACACAAATTTTTTTTAATATACTCTAGATAATATATCTAGTTCCAGACTAATTAGAATAATTAAATTCAAATGATATTTTTGTCGATCAAATATGTATTAGCAAATCATTCTATGCAATCTAGCATAATATATTCTATACTAGTATTATGTCACTCCCATGCAGAAGATAGTAGTTTTTTCAAATTTATTTAAAAATAAATAAAGCTATATTTTTATTAATAATCAGTTATAGAAAAATAAATAATTAATCAAAAATATAAGAACAAAGATCAAATATTAGAGAGAAAAAGCATATGGTTAGCAGCAAAATTAAGAAAATGTGTGCAGTGATAGAAAATTAAGTTTTAATCAAAAATAGATATTTTGACATATCTAATTATACTAAATCACAAGTAATTTATTCAAAAACTTTAATATTATCTGATTAACACGTATACATTTGCTAAAGCGTCATCTTTATAATTTTTTAAAAATTTTAGTTTACAATTGCGAAAATTTTTTTTGTAGTTACTCAACAGTTCCTAACTTAAAGGAACCACTATTATATTAATAACTCACAAGCAAAACACCACGTGTTATCTTCATAATTTTTTATTTTAATTAACAATAATATAATTAACTATAAATTAAAAAAAAAAATTTCACTGCACTATATTCATAATTTGTTAAATATTTTAACAAAACTACATAATTAACTATTTTTGTTTTACAAAAATAACTGCAACTCCATTCATCTCTTTCATTTGCCCACTAGTCGCTTTCATTTGTCTGTTTATCTTTTTTTTCTTTTTTTAATAAAACTTTTGTCATCTATATATAATTTCATCTTTCATCTTCCATCTTCTATATTCTATCTTCTATCTTACATCTTATTTTTTAATTTTTTAAAAGCTTTATTAAATCATGTTAGAGGTACTACTCATCTTCAAACTCAAACATCGAAACAGAGAATTAATTCAAAGTAATAATCAGTAAGTTAATAATTAGTCAGTGTTGGGGGATGATACGGTGATCTGCAATATGAGCTTGCCACCCTAAATTGTATCAGAACAGACTCCACTAATTCAGCCAGATTATCGAGTTATCAAATAATAATAATAATAATATTCAGTAAATTCTCAATTATTTATTTCAAAAATAAACTATTATTTATTTATTTTTATAAAACAATAATCACATATATTGTAATGCACACCAAACCTTATTTTTTTATTAAGCATAAATATATTTTGTAACAAACATTAAAAAAAATAAACGCTATTATTATATTCCAGCCACAGTTTCAAAAAATACTCTAAATGATAAATTTTTCAGTTTGCTAAATTGTAAGAACAAATGTATTTTAGTATTTTTAATTATTTATGTGTAGTATAATATATTCACAATTGTTCTTATATATTATTATAAACTAACATTTGAAAATTAAAAATTTTAATAACAAATTAATATTTTTCAAAAATACTTTAATACATAATATAAAATGCACATTTAGATTACACCCCAGGGGCATAATTCTAATTATATTTGAAATATGTTGTTGAATAGAGAAACCAAATGAATTTGCTTACTGTCTTAATTCTTTTATTTTCAGAAAAGAAAAATACAGTTTCATAACAGTTATAGTAAGATATTAAGATTGCTTAAAAATAGGAACAACTATTTAACTAAATATTAAATTATATTTTGCTGTGAATAAGTTAGATAATAGAGAAGTGGAGATCGTAAAGAAATTTAAATTTCCTTCTTTATTTTTATCAATAATTAATAATTAGGTACAAAAATTAGTTTTGAAATATTTTTTTACAAAAAAAATTGTGGCAAAAAATTCGGAGCAAAAGTTGATGTGTCAGATAGAGAAAACGTTAGTTTTTACAAAAATTACTATTGAATTAGTATAATTAGATATAATACGATTACTTGTTCACCAAAATATCAACTAAATCTTAATATCAAATATTATATATATGGTCGGGCTGTTATTTTACTATAATCAACATATTTCAAATTTTTACTCACAACAAAAAAATCATCCACGTCTTTCTAATTTTTACTCACAAAAAACTATTTATATCTTCTAAATTTATACTCATAGAAAAACCTACTAAATAAAATCAATGACAGCTTCATTCACATACTTTAAAGACTTGTTTCCATAAAAAATATCTTGGAGAATCAAAGTCAAGATCTTTCATTCATGGAAACAATATACAATTAAATCTAACGAAACTCTTGAGTGTATTTTCACCGATTATCAGTTAACTATTCAGTTTTTATTTTTCTTATGATGCTGCTATTCATTTACTAATATATTTTTTAAACTACATAAGACACAAATCTATTAATAAAAATCTGGTCGTACTGTATTCAAACAATTGATTATAAGTGACCAAAAATTCACTTAACTTCTTCAGTTTAACAGATGCATCCGGGCAATACATGCATACTTCTCACATTTATAAAATCAATTTTGTAAACTCTACACATGTAAGTACGTTGAGTTACATGAGTAATTTTTGATATATTTTATTGACAGAATTTTCTCTAGATCGTAGTTCGATGGAGAACTGACGCTCTATGATTCTTCTAATGGAGAAATAGATCGTAGTTCCAAAATTAAATGAGTTGTTTATGTTTGATGTTAGATTAAAAATTATGGTATTTGGTTATTTGTTTTTTTTGTTAAAGGTTTTCATTAATATTTAAAAACTGGATATGACTCTAGGTCATAATGTTTTGGTACAAAGTTAAACGAAAATAAGAGAATTCTAAATAACCAACTTTAAAGAGAAGGTAGAATTCTAAATAAAGGATCAAAAGAGGCGAACACTCAAGACGTACCAAAATCCACCTCCTTACCTTGGTCTCCGCGGCCTCTACGACCTCGTTTCCCTCGCACAACCGTGGTCCAATGCTCTTGAGCCCGTTGGGTCGGTTTTAACGGCCTACCTCTACGGCTTGTAAAAGCATCACAGCCTGGGTCAAAATGAGGGACTCCACAAGGAGAAGCTATAGGTGGCGAAGTTTCAAAGGGAGCCTCTTCTTGGTTTGTAGTTTGAAAGGGACTGGAGTCCGCAAAGGGATGAGTAGGAGCATTCTTGGGAGATGCTATATGGGAAGATGCAATACTCTTGGGAATAGCCATATGAGGAGATGATGGTATAGATGAAGTAGCTATACTTTCCGTCGCCGGAGTACAACCTGGATCAACCAAAACGTATCTAGTAGATGTCTCTAAAAGATAAGGAGATTTAGATTCTTTGGACAACTTAGAATTTGTAGATGTTGATGAAGAAACTATGGGATCGTGACCAATGAGTAGGAGAGGGGTAGAAGTGACGTGATGCTCCTCTTGGTGAGCTAAAACACTCTCAGTTTGGGGGATGACAGATGCAAGATGTTGAGCGGTGATGCTGTGAGCTTCCACTAAGCTTGTAGTTTGTCTTGTGTGTTGTAAGCATCTCTGTTCCTTGTGCCCTAGATGTCCACATCTACCACATTTCGATGGGATCCAAGAGTATTCAACGTCAACAACGAAAAATAATCCATACTTATCATCACAAGCTATCCTTTCAGGGAATTGCTTTTCTAGTTCCACTTCTACTAAGATTTTTGCCTCTCCCATAAGTGATGGATCGAGTCTTGGCTTATGGGTGAGAATTGGTTCTCCTAATCCTGAAGGTATGCGGCTGATTCCTGGAAGAGAGTACAGGAGTGAGGAATATTAACCCAAACTGGAGCTGTGGATATATCCGGCGGTAATAGAGATGTTGAAGGACTCCATTCACCTACAATCATAAGACAATCATCTACATGCCACAAACCACGATGAATAATCTAATTTCTAGTAGATTTGTATGGAATGTGGAAAAGATAAGAAGATTCGCTCAACTTTCAGGTGAATATCTTACAATTCTTACCCCATATCCGATTAACCACCGCATTGACAAGTCCTCCTGAAGGTGTCAAACATCTATAGAAACGTCCAATAATATATTCTTTCTGATTTTCGGGACCATGAAGGAGTAGATGAGTTGGAATGGTTACCTTTGGAGTACCATCTTCAAGGTAACTTGGAGAGGCTGTTCGGAACAGGTTTCTTTTTGAAGGATCCATCTTTGCAGCCATGGAAATCGTAGTTGGCCATCCTCTTTAACTTCAGGAATATAAACTTTCTCTAGAGATGGAGGTGGAGATGGAATGGCGCCAGTGATTCCTGAAAATCCTTTAGTCTTCTTTGGATTGTTTTGACCAACAGCTAGTAATGGCCAAAGAAGATGGGAAGGAGTCTCTTAGAAGAGGTTTAATTAGCATTCCTTTGACTGGAATATCCAGGGATGATGAGGCTAAAAGCTTGAGCGGTTTAGTCCATGCTCCTTGGAGAGCCATGCCTTTTAGAGCTGGTTCACATTCGATTTGGACTGAATCATTTGAAGTCACTGAACTGGGAACCGTGGCTGATCCACCCGGAGCCAAAGAAATTGGAAATGGGCCATTTTTAGCTGACGAGACAAATGGAGGAGCTGAGCCGTTGTATGAAGCTGAGCCAGGAAGAGAAGCTGAGTCGTATTGTGAGCCATTGAGCCGTTTAGCCGGGTACGAGCCATCAAGCTGGTGATTATGCTCTGAGCCGACCATAGCACTTTCATTTACAACAGTAGTGTCTTTGGCAGCAAGAGGAGATGCTGGACGGAGCAAGATGAGATCCGGCGGTGGAATAGAAGATGAGCCATTGCCAAAACCATAGCCAGATCCGGCGGTGGTGCTGTTTCTCTAGTGACGTCGCCTGCGGAGTTGAGATTACTTGAAGCTTGGTTGTTATAAGTCTGAAAAGCTTCGTGTGAAACACCAAACGAAGGAGAAGCTGAGGCAAAAACTTTGTCATCTAAGGAGGCAACATCAGGATACTGTGGGACAAACTCCTTCACCGCTGCTGCCGGATCTAACGCTGCTGATGAAGAGATACCCGCTGGGTAATGCAACAGATCTGGAGGATAAAGAGATTGTACCGATGGTAGAGAACTCATAGGTATGAGCGGAGAGATCTACAGGAGGGAGAAAGAAACAACCATCATGACGGTAGATGAAGCCGGAGGATGAAACCAACGATGGTAAATCAACCGGCTAAATGATGCAGAGTGGATTGTGTTGAATTTCTGGGGAAGCTTGTCTGGGAGAGAAAACCTCGTTTACAGAACTTTTTTTTAAGTTCCCTTTTGGTATTTGGTTATTTGGATATGTACAAAATTTGTAAATTTGTTTAAATTTAATTTATATTGAAATTTATGTCAAATTACTAAATATTTGCAGGTAGATATAGTTTGCAAGATCTAAACCGTTCTATTAGGGGTGGGCACAATTCCCGTC
>KE157043.1:0-12079 GCA_000411055.1 Leavenworthia alabamica
CGTATTTTTGGCGGGAAAACATATTTCCGTATTTTTGGCGGGAAAACGTATTTTGGCGGAAAAACGTGTTATGTAATTTTGGCAGAAAAACATGTTTCCGTAGAAAAACGTGTTTTCGTATTTTTGGGGGAAAAACATGTTTTCGTATTTTTGATGGGAAAACTGGTTTCCGTATTTTTGGCAGGAAAACATGTTTCCATATTTTTGGTGAGAAAATGTGTTTCCGTATTTTTGGCGAAAAAATGTGTTTCCGTATTTTTGGCGAAAAAATGTGTTTCCGTCATTTTGGCGGAAAAACGTGTTTCCATATTTTTGGCGGAAAAAGGTGCTTACGTATTTTTTGCGGAAAAACGTGTTGCCGTATTTTTGGCGGGAAAACATGTTTTCGTATTTTTGGTGGAAAAACTTGTTTCCATATTTTTGGTGGGAAAACGTGTTTCCATATTTTTTACGGAATAAAAATTTTTATCGAAAAACTGATTTTTCTGTGTTTAAGAAAAAAATTTGTTTCCGTGTTTTAGAGAAAACCATTTTAACTTTTTTTATTGTTTGAAATAAAGGGTATTTTAAACTTTTGGATTTTGAGATGCAGATGCAGCATCTAGAAGCTCATTTTTTTAACATCCCAAATATCTCATTTGAGCATCTCAAATATCTCATTTCAGCATCTGGATGCAAAATTAAATAAAAAAAACGAACAACATCTTAGCGTTTGCATCCAGATATTTGGATGAGAAAATCTAACAGGGCCTTTAATTTCAGGTTTTTCACATATCCGTTCAGAATATGCATAGAATTCGGGTTTTACCCTATACCTAGAGTACATATATTTATACTCTCTAATATGATAAAATCAAAGATACTAATTCAGATTGGATGAAGTTTTTCAGATCAGATTCGGTTTTATTATTTGTCTAACTTTTTTTTTTACAATATCTATTACATCATCATTTGCCAAAAACCCAATCATAACACATAAGATTTTGGTAATCATAACACATAAGATAAAACCAATCATAACACATAAGACTTTGGTAACCAAATTTGAAATCAAAAAATTTGTTTGGAAAACCAATTTTACCTCACTGGATACTTGGCTGATTGATTTTTTTGAAATTGGTGACTAAATTGGTGTGTCTGCAGTGTTACGGCTGATGATGTCGGAGAAAAACATGGCCGCGGTTCCAATGAGTTCTGAAACGAATCTATATTCGCCGTCGTTGTTGCTGGGATGGAGAAATCCAGTTGACACAGCAAGAGATTTCGATTAGAACTCAAATCGTTATTGAGTTTTTTGTAGTTTGTTATAGGAAAACAGAGCAAGAAAATGTGATGTGAGATCCAAGTGAGCTTCACCGGGATTCAATCTAATGGATGAGATGAGAAGCATCCAACGGCTGAGAGTTATCGGTTAGCACTCTAACTAACTCATAACCACCACTNATGTTAGTGTTCATGGCTCTTTAGAGTCTTTTATCTTCTTCTTTCTCTTTCTAATTATGGTTTGTGAGATTGTGTGTTTGCAATTGATGATTCCGAGTTCGTTCTGGTAGAGCTCCGGTTCTGAGATTCATTTTGTATTGAGATTTATTGAAGTTGAGTGTTCATCAGTAAATCGTTTGGTTGAATAACAAGTGTATAAAGAATCTGTTTTGGAATTGTGGTACTCTGTTTTGTGTTCTAATTACATAGGTGGTGTGTTTTACGTTATCAAAGATATCAGAGCCACTCAATCCTTGGAAAACGTGCTTGAAGCAAAAATTAAGTCAATTTCAAAATTGTTTAAAGATGCATAGAGTCGGACAACCTTATATGTTAGAATCTGATCGGATCTTGGAGAAGATGATGGAATCTGTTCTTATAATGATTCAAAAGATGCAGGAATATATGAAAAGAGATAGAGCAAGGCGTGAGTGGGAAAAGAGCAGGAACGTAACGTTTGTGCAAGGATATGAAGATAATATTGAGACTGATACTAAATCGAATGTGGAGAAATCTTTACAGACATTTCAGGTTAGTATTCAGCTTGAAATTATAAATACTAAAGCGTTGGAAAATAATAGGATGAATGATAGTGGCTTAGATATAAGAAAGATTGATGTAGTAGAAGAAGTTAGTCAAAAGCAACAAGTTAGTGATTCAGTTGTTATGGTTAAGGATGATGATGAATCTGCAGTGGTAGTAAAGTGTTTTCGTCATGAAGATGTAGTGAACAATGTAGTTGAATCAGAGGTAAGAAACAAAACTGTAAATGATGCAGAGTTTAGTAAAACAAAAAGTTCAAGAAGCATAAAGTGAACAACTTGCAACTTATGTCTAATGAAGAGATGAATGATAGAAGAGCTAGGGGATTATGTGAATTATGTGGTGAAGATTACACTCCTAGTCATTATGTGAAGCATGAGAATATACAGTTGTATGTGAAGACTGAAGAGGTAAAAGCTGAACTCACGTTCAAAGAAAATTGCAGTTGGTAACAAGCAGGTTGAGAAGAAAATTGTGCCAAAAATCTCTTCCAATGCGATTAAAGGCAAGGTTAGTTGTAACTCTATGAAGATTAAAAGCATGTTTGGGAAAAGAGCTCTATTCTTTGTTATTGACTTGAGTTCTACACACAGTTTCATTGATGAGAGAGTAGCCAAATTGTTGAGTTTTACAGTTAAAAAGTGGGCTTAACTGAGATAATAGTGGATGAAGGGCAAAAATTGGATGGTAGTGGTATTATTGAGAGGTTTGAGTGGAATTTTCGACATCATAAATTCCAATATGAAGTGTTCATGATACCTTTAATGGATTGTGATGTGGTGTTAGGAGCTAACTGGATTGAAAAGTTTGGATCTATTACTTGGAACTTCAAAAAGATGGAAATGGGATTCGTTCATAGGGATAAGAAGGTTCTATTAACTGGTTTAAAAGAGGGATCAATAAGAGAAGCTAGAGCTAAAACTGTTAACAAAGTGGTTGAAGATTGTCTAATGAGTTCACCAAATCCCTTGCTGCTAGTGGTGAAGAAAACTCAAACCAAGAAGAATGAGCTTCAGTTGAGATCAAGGGGTCTGGAACAGAAGATTGATAAAGAAAAATTGGAAATGTTGTGTCACCATTCTGTGAATGTAGAGGACTCATCCAAGAAGTCAGTTTCAAATGAAGAATATGCTCTAACCACAACAGCGTCATGTGCTAGTAAGGTTGAAGAGTCCGTGATGAGTAAAGACGAAGTATATAGTGAAAACGTTGGTATTATGTCGCCTAATTCTGTAGTGATGGATGATTCATGTAATAAAGCAGTACCTGGTGTAGATTGTGATTTAACGGTTAATGAAACAAATTTGAAAGTGGTACTTGATGCTGAAGTGGTACCAGAAGTGGATTTTGATGTGATTGATGTGTTCATTGGTGCAAAGATTGAAGCCGAGATTGGTGCAAGAGACAGAGATGAGTCAAGCAAAATTAGAGTTGATAGACCAGTTCTTTGGAGAATTACACAGAATCCGAATTTTGATCCAGTTTATAGGGTCATAAGCTTGTATTTGTTGAGTAGTCTTTGGAACAATGTACATGAGTTTGGATCCACTAAAGTGTGGGATCCTGGAGGCTCTAAGGTTTTGAAAATAAACCTTGTGGTCAAGGTTTTTTTGGAAGAGAGGATTTGTTATAGGAAAACAGAGCAAAATAATATGATGTGAGATCCAAGTGAGCTTCACTGGGATTCAATCTAATGGATGAGATGAGAAGCATCCAACGGCTGAGAGTTATCGGTTAGCACTCTAACTAACTCATAACCACCACTACAGCTCACCATAACTCACCATCGCTTCTATAAATACTTCCATCTTTGAAGATGATCAACCTGGAAAAAATGTTATGTTAGTGTTCATGGCTCTTTAGAGTCTTTTATCTTCTTCTTCCTCTTTCTAATTCTGGTTTGTGAGATTGTGTGTTTGCAATTGATGATCCCGAGTTCGTTCTGGTAGAGCTCCGGTTCTGAGATTCATTTTGTATTGACATTTATTGAAGTTGAGTGCTCATGAGTAAACTGTTTTGGAGTTGTGGTACTCTGTTTTGTGTTCTAATTACAGAGGTGGTGTGTTTTACGTTATCATAGTTTTAAAAGGATCTGAGATTTTTTGTTGCTTTAAGCTCTTCTTCTTCGTCTCTTTGGGATCTTTTCAAAAATTTAACAAAAACTGAATTCGATGGATATTTATCAATAAATTAACGGCTGAGATGAAAAGAGATTTGTTAACAGTTTAGATATTTTGATAAGATAGAACTAGGTTTTCGGAGGATATGAGCGCACTTTGGCGCTTTAAATTAAAAGGTTTAAGGAGACTCCGACTCCGAGTGTTACCTTACATGTGCATTATGTGATTTTTTTTGTTTTTGGATTTTTCAGCGATGAACAACATAAATGAGTTTGAAGTAGGACTGGGTATTTGGATTCGCATTTAGATTTGATTTAAAATTTTTAGTTTTCCGATAACTGAATTAAAATATATTAAAAATCAAATGCAAACCGATTTAATTTTGTTAGGTTTTAGTCCACATTTTTTGTTTCGGTTTGGTTATGCAAAAAATATCCCAAATAGAATCCGTATTTGAAAAACTAAAACCGAAATATGAAAAACCCAAAAGTCCGAAAAAACCAAAAAAATCCAAAAATAAAAAAAAAACTGAAAAAATCTAAAAACTAAAAAACTGAAATCCTTCAAAAACTAAACCGAAAAATAAAAACACCAAAAACCTTTATACAATTCAGTTTATTTCAAATAAACCAAAAAAATTGAAATCTGAAACCAAACCAAAACTGAAAAATATTTAACCCATAATACGATCGGTTTTAGTACCTAAACTGGTTTAGTTTCACTTTGGATTTTTTTAAATCGGGTTTTAGATTTTGGATTTCGTTTTGGATGTATGTCCACCTCTAGTTTGAAGATTAACTACTATAAAGGTGTTATAAATGGTTATTTGGACGGGATTTTTGGATTGATAATCCTATATTCTAATAAAATAATTTTAATATTTTGGATTGAATTTGGTAAAATCTGTTCGGGTTCAGATCAGTTCATTGGTAATTTTAGACTTAAACATAATAATTTGGATCGGTTTGGATACCTATTCAGATCAGATTTTTGTACCCGAAAACCTTAATTTAGCATCTGATTAATCAAAATTGTATCTAACGCAGAAAATCTTTACCGATTAATATAAAATTATACCGAACATCTAAAATTTACTCGATTAATCTAAAATCATACATAAAATTATTACATATTGACTTAAATTTGTATCTAAAATTTTAAATTTAACCGATTAACCTGAAATTATATTTAAAATTATTAACTGATTAACTTAAAATATATATTAAAACTAGAAATATCTAAAATTCATAATCTTTAGTAAACATAAGTTTAATTTTGGATTTTTGGATATCCATTGAGATTTCGGATCGAATTCGAGTTTTACCCAAGATCCATGAGTACATATATTAGGATGGAGTTTTTTGGATAGGATTCGGTTTTCTTGTTTAGGTAGATTTTTTTGCTCAAGACTAGTTATAAGTATGTTTCAAATTTGCTAGTGCTACTCGAGCTACCGCTCGGGATGGAACTAAGGAGTAAGGCCTACCAAAAAAGTCGGAGAGCAAACAGAAATTAATGGAGAATTAGTTTTGAATCTTTTTAGTATTTTTTTAATTTTATTATATATACAATTTTTTTTTAAAAAGTTAACTACTGTATTGCAATATATATATATAAATGTAAATAAATAAAGTAATGAGATCATGTATTTGATTAGTTTATTCTGTTTATTTTTTTTTACAAGTAGTGAGTTCAAAGATAATAAAGTTATTTTAATTTAAAAAAATTAAATATGAGGTTCATTCCACTCTATAATAGATCTATTGGATCATGTAATAAAAATTTTAAACTTTGCATAATGAACAATTTTTTATTGAATTGTGTAAAAAATTATATAAAAAATTGGCTAGGCTAAAATTAATGGGCAAATTATCATTTAATAATTCAATTGAATTAAAAATTATATTATATTTTGGAAAAATTACATAAAATCATTTAATAATTCACCAAATTAAGTTTAACTTCCACAATTAATGGGCAAATTATCATTTAATAAACCACCAAATTAAGTTTAATTTCCACAATTATCATTTAATAATTCAATTGAATTAAAAATTATATTATATTTTGGAAAAATTACATAAAATCCAACCACTAAATACTAAATTCAACCACTAAATACTCAACCCAAACAATAAAAAACTAAACTCAACTAATAAATAATCAACTCTAACATTAAATTAAAAATATAATTTTAATAAAAAATTATATTTTTGTCTAATTAAAGAAAATAATATTATTTTGTCTCATAAACCATAATTGATGATATTAGAAGGAATTACTCAAAATTAATCTGTTAAACATAGATTAATCAGTTCAGAAATTAATAGCTAAGATTACACAATTGTTGCGGTAACCTACCGATTAGGCAGCCGATTTTTAGAACATCCATTATAAATGACTTAGACAAAAATAATTTATGATTGCAACAGACGGTCTCAAGGAGAACAAAACTCTGATGCACATGGAGAGTTCAGTGACAAGTCTTCATTTAAGCTTATTTGATTACTTTTCACAGTGGAGCTCGAGACCCATCTTGAAAAGAGCAAATAAGAGTGCATGATGAAGTTACAAAGAACCTTTTGGGCAAGTTCAGCTTCAAGTCTTGTTATATTATATCTGAACTATTTATGTGAGCTGTGAGATAAACAAGGGAAAGAGAGCTTCTGTTACAAAGAGAGTTTTCATTATATGTAAGCAATGAGATCATCTAGGCTATTCTGGAATTTAGTTTGTGTGATTCATCTGCTCTCCTCTGGATGTGTGTAATCAATTCTGAGAACTGTGTCCAAACGAATTGTGATTGCATGTTCTTTACAGGCCTGTCTTAGATGTTTGATAGGTCCTAGGCCAATTTTTTTCTTTACATTTTTGATGACTCCATAAGTCGACGAGGCATCGGTGAATAGCTTCCGGCGAGGGGCTATGACTAGAGGCAAAGTCTGAGTCGTTGAGAACTAGCCCGTAGACTCGAGATTCGAGCTTGCAGTTGATAGATCGATAGAGAGTGGACAGATTGGTGCAAGTTCTTTGGGCTTTCTCCGAGACAAGTTGAAACTCAGAGGCATCTCGTCATATATCTGATAAAGATGAAGTCAAAAACACACATGACGGATTCGATGCCGGAAGAAAGGAACGATTTATGTGTATGAAGCCTAGAAACACGAGACTGAGACATAAGCTCAGATGTCGATCTCCCGACCTCTGAAACAGCAAGAACGATGGAGATCTGGGCGAATCAGTGGCAGAGGAGGAGGATTTTGGAACGCCAAATCTGTCGCTAGAGAAACAACCGGGACCTTTGAAGCTTTGCATGAAGTGAAGAGGATCTCCGACCACCAGATTTGAGTAAGAGACGGTGGACTGATGGTCGGGAAGTCGGGATATAGAAGAAAAATCACCTGCGCTCAGGGGCGGACGCAAGTTCTGTTAGTGTGGTGCATTTGCCACCCCTAAATTTTTCAATATGGGTGTAATTTGTATTAAATTTTTATTTTGCACCCCTTAATTAATTATTATATGTTTCTATTTTTATTTATTTGCACCCGGTAAAATTATGTTCTAGATCCGCTTCTGCCTGCGCCGGAAAGGGATGTATAGAGAAAGGCAAGAGATTGAAGTAATTCGAGTGATTCTATTGATGAAAAGAGTACAACATTTATAGGAAGCTACAGCAAGTATATCGAGGATATTAACAACTCTGTTAGACAGAAAGCATATCGGCAACTATACAGGGCATATTATTGACTACTAAGTCAAGTAAACAAACCAAGTAAACCGGGAATAACCGAGCTTAAGCAAGCTTATTAATGGGCTTTGATGAACTGTCTTGATAATCACGCCTGGAAGAGAACTTAGTCGTTTTACACTCATTGTAGTGTCTGAAGGCTGTTTTTATGTGATTAAGACTCAAATACATGATCATTTTTTTACTTAGAAAAACATGCAAAATCTCTACTTCTATTTTAAGAAAAAGAAATGTGAAATTTATTGAGAATGAAAAAAAAATCATATAGTGATCTATCTTAGCCTCAGGCATTTTAGTATTGGTTTCTCTCTTTTTAAACAATGCGCTATGTTCTGTCATTAATCAAACTTCCATTAATGTCAATATATAACCGACGAATACATCACTGATGACGACTTCAACCGCAATTGATAGAACCATGAGCCTTCAAGGCATCAACCTCTACACTAGCCACCCTAAATTTGGCATTTTGGTGAAAAGGTTTAGTGAACGTGATTCAAAATTTTTGTCGACCAGAATAGAAAATTAAAACTCGTGTTACAAAAACAAATCAATGACAAGAATCTTATAATCAATTTTTCATATTAAATACATATTTAAAAAATAGTTAGGAGAGGGGACAGCGTTGGAGATAACCAAAAGCTTGCAACATATAAAACTAGCAAAAATGTTAGAAAAAGTCTGAATTAAAAAAAACAATGTAAAAAATGTAATATCTTTCACAAAGACAATTATTGAGAGCATCCTTGAAATGGCAACCAATAAAATGTAAAAATTTTAATTAAAGCGTATCCAGAGAGTTCATTCTGTCTTTTTAAAGGTTATGCTTAATTTTATTCTATCTTAATGTTAAAATATTTATTTATTATCAAATTAAATTGACCCCAAAACTTTACGTAAGATCAATATCTAATCTAATTTCTAATATGATGAGAGGTGAATCTTGGTTTTTGTGGTGACATGACAAAACAATTCTTAGGTCACAGAACAATATAATTATTTATTTATGCACTTATGAAGTATAATGTTTTAAATCGTGTCTGGCACCATGTGTGACCTAGTATCATACACTGAACTGTCATGATCATTCAGTGTATATATACGAGAGGTAAGTGCATGTATAATATATATCGTAAATACTTTAGAGAAAAAGTTATAAACTTATTACTAACAAGTTTTCAATAGTTGATTTTCTTCTATAATAATAATAATAATAACCTACATGTGTATATTAGTATATATATGTGTAACACATGGAGAGACATATACATATATTGCATTCGTTTATTACGTTAATCCTAATTATAAAGAAGTTGTTTTAATAGATTCTTCTTTCAATCTATTTCTATTCAAAACAATTAATGGATTAGTGAAGGATTCTAATTATAGTTAATCATTAAAGTTTATAGCCTTTTTCAACGACGAAAAAACAAAGGAAAAAACGTCATATAACCAGAATGAGATCTATTTTAAATCATTCATTAGAGTCATTAATTTATAATGGACACATATTCTAATCAACCTAACTACTTGTATTACAATATAACACATTTTAGATCTTAGTGCTCGAAAGATCAAGCACAGATTCTTTTGTACTACTATTGGTCGGAAATAAAATGTAATGAGTAAAAGTCACATTGTCTGATTAAGACATTAAGACTCGAACAAGTGTTTGATATTTATATTATAAACAAATATAAAAATTTAATAGACAGTAGTGGAAAAAAAAAAGCGAATATTACAATTGGTTAGGATTAATTTATGTAATAAAGTTTTGATTTGCAATGGAGAAAAGGAATATTCAATCATATCAAATAAAAACAACTACATTAAAAAAATAGAAAGGTATGTGAGTTTCATTGGCTAAGACTACTCCATTATTATTATTTATTTTTCAAATTTTCACACTGATTTAAGAAAAATAAAACAAAACATTTTATGAGCATTTGCACGAGTATTCATATAAGAAAAAAAAAGGGATCAAAGACAAGTAACCCTAAACTCACCCCATAAAATAAAGGGTTTTCATAAAAAGTAAATAAACATAATATTACTATTATATTTTTATAATTATTACTTAATAATTATACAGTCGTTGAAGATCCCAATCTTGTGATAATGAAGCAGGAATCATTGCGTAATCATCTTCTGACCACTGAGGTGGATAAACCCATAAATCTGCCGAGTCAGAAAATATGAACTCGTTACCTAGCTGAGTCGAATCATCGTAACTCGATCCCAAGCTCGGTAGCTCTACGATCTCTCCTAGCTCCTCTGAGCCAGTTCCAGAAGAAGACATGTTAACCTCAAGAGACTCCAACGAAGAAGAAGATTGTGAAGATGTAAACGTAAAAGAAGAAGAAGAAGATTGTGAGGTCGTTGTCATGATCTCCATGTGTGCAGCTTTGAGAGCTGCGGCTTGGATGTCACGAGGGCTAAGTGAGTTAGGGCGTGGCAAAGAATCAACAAGGTCAGGGAAGTTGAGTATAGCTGAGGTTCCTTTAATGCTAAGAGCAGCTACGTCATGTGCACGAGCTGCCATCTCTGGTGAAGGAAACGTTCCAAGCCATATACGAGATTTCTTCCTTGGTTCACGTATCTCTGATACCCATTTTCCCCAGTTTCTCTTACGAACTCCTCGGTAAACCGTATGCTTACTGGAATCTTTAACCGGTTTATTCTTCTCTCCTTTGATCTCTTTACTCATTGAGTTAGTTTCCAAGTTCTTGGAAGTACTCTCTAAAATTATCATTGGTGATCTTTATACCAAAAAAATGCCACAATAAACCGTTGTGTTATTATTATTATTTTTGAGATAGAGAAAAACATGTAAAGTGAAAGAAAGAATTTGATGGGTATTATTTGGCTCTCTATATCTCTCAATCACTTCCTCATTTATATGAAACAATTGTTTGAGGGTAGAGGTGGGTTGTTGTGGGGGTATAGGGAAATATGAGACAAATATTGCACTAAGTCTCTAGTATGTAAAAGGTAAAAGGACCCATAGGACTAAATTTGATTTTTATGTTCTTTAAAAGAATCGTACATTTTTTTTATATTTATCGTGACAACAACATAAATCCCTATTTGTTTGTGTTTTTATTTTATTTTTTATATTTCATTATTTTTAGAGGTTTTTTTTCAGCTCTAGAATTTTTGTTTACTTTTGACAGAACAAAATCTGTGTCTGAATGGTAAATTGCTGTGACAACAATCCACAAGTTTTTACGTTTAATGTAAGTGATTCCTTATTATGGCGAAATTTTATTATGAATTTGACTATCGGAAAAACTTGCTTTAATAAATTAAATGTAAATAAAATTATAATAAAAATATGTAAAATATAATAAATGTATGACTATTTCGAGACTATATAAAATTTGGGGAAGGAATTTTTTATAAAAATAAATTGAGTTATTCACATAATTATTTTTGTTTTTTTTGTAATTAATTTTAACTATGATAGAAATTCGTGACTTTTTGTGGTTAATCTTTGAACTGAATTCATAGTTTTTTGTGGCTAATTTTAACTACGAACTGAAATTCATGGTTTTTTTGTGACCTCGAAAAATTTCGTGACAAATCCGTACATTTTTTTATACAAAAACCACTAAATAAAAAAATTGTCCGTAATTTTAAAATATCAGTAAAACTATAATAAAATATGTAAAATATTTTGGTATATTAGTAATGTTTTAGTTCATTATATTTCTACCACGTCTGTAGCATATAACATAAACAATTTAAAAAAGCTAAAATTTTATAAAATGTTTTGAATAAAGAAATATTGCAAAATATGAAAAAAAGTTATGATTTTGTAAAACTATATAATATATAATAAGGAAAACAACAAGTCACTAATCAATTAAAACCATATTTTCAGCGTTTCATGGTTTACTCATTCCAGTGTACTTATCTATAGTTAACCAAATTATATTGGGAAAAATATTAAAAATAGTATGTACATTCAAAAAGTGGACGAAAAAATCCTGAACTTACGAATTGTCATTTAAATCACAAACTTTTGTATTGACTTTTTAAAAATATTAAAGTTTTGGTTGACCGGTCATTTTCGTCCCGATGTTAACTCAGTTAACGGAAAATTGAAATGACGTTATCTATCTATTAAATAATCCGTTAAACATAAAAATACGTCGTTTTTCATTGAACAAAACGACGTCGTATT
>KE157045.1:0-18238 GCA_000411055.1 Leavenworthia alabamica
AGTATGGTGACTGGTGAATCAGTTCCTGTTTCAAAAGAGGTAGATTCACCAGTCATCGGGGGCACTATTAATATGCATGGTGCTCTTCACATGAAAGCTACAAAAGTGGGTTCTGATACAGTTCTCAGCCAGATTATTAGTTTGGTCGAGACGGCTCAAATGTCTAAAGCTCCTATTCAGAAATTTGCGGACTATGTAAGTGTACTATATAAACGTGTCAATAATTATGTCATCCATTGGTGTTATTGCTTGTTCCTTTGTTATAAGGTCATTAACAAGGAAACATATTTATCCTATTCCTGGTTTTTCCCTTTTTCAGGTTGCGAGTATTTTTGTTCCGGTAGTGATTACCTTGGCATTATTCACCTTAATAGGCTGGTGAGATCTAGTACCTTAGTTTTAGTTTTCTCTTAAGATCGAAGCATGTGTGATTAGTTTGTTCTCAGTTTAAGAATCAAATGATTTTGTAGGTCAATTGGTGGAGCTGTTGGAGCTTACCCAGACGAATGGCTACCGAAAAACGGGACTCACTTTGTTTTCTCCCTTATGTTCTCAATATCCGTTGTGGTAATTGCTTGTCCATGTGCACTTGGCTTAGCAACACCGACCGCTGTTATGGTGGCAACGGGAGTTGGAGCAACCAATGGTGTATTGATCAAAGGAGGTGATGCATTGGAGAAAGCTCACAAAGTGAAGTTTGTAATCTTTGACAAAACAGGCACCTTAACTCAAGGGAAAGCTACTGTGACAACCGCAAAAGTCTTCTCAGAAATGAACCGTGGAGAATTCCTCACACTTGTTGCTTCAGCTGAGGTCAGATAACTTTTCTTTTCCTAACTTCTTGGATTGTTAGTGATATTATATCAACGACTAATAAAGATTTTATTTGTGTCCCTTAGGCTAGTAGTGAACACCCATTGGCAAAAGCTATAGTTGAATACGCTCGGCATTTTCACTTCTTTGATGAACCTAGTGAAGACGGCGAAACAAGTAACAAAGTGTCTCAAAACTCTGGATGGTTACTTGATACCTCAGATTTCTCTGCTCTTCCCGGGAAAGGAATCCAGTGTTTAATCAATGGCAAGCTGATTCTGGTTGGGGTTTTATTCTATAATATATTATCAACTTCTTGATTTTGGTCGTGTTTTCGACAATTGAAAGAAAGGTTTTTGTTCTTTTCCTCTTTGATTAGGTAGGAAACCGTAAACTTATGTCAGAAAACACCATAACCATCCCAGACCATGTTGAAAAGTTTGTTGAAGATCTCGAAGAAAGTGCAAAGACAGGTGTCATTGTAGCCTACAATGGCGAATTAGTAGGTGTGATGGGAATGGCTGATCCACTAAAACGGGAAGCTGCTGTGGTTGTGGAAGGTCTCCTTAGAATGGGTGTTCGACCCATAATGGTTACAGGAGATAACTGGAGAACAGCAAGAGCAGTGGCCAAAGAGGTTAGAATTTCAATTCACAATTAGCAGTGGTCATTTCAATTTTTAGGTTAGGTTATAGTGGTTCTAGTAAAATTATACTCTACTTCAGTTTCGAGTCGCTATCGTTTGGTTAAAAATTTCACACCTAGTTGACATATATTATCTCTACGACTGTACATTCGGGTAAATGGGTCGGATTTAGGTAAAACATGATCAGGTACACAAAATGAAAAGAAAGATTTTTAGCTTTAACCAAAGAATAGACGAAAAAGGTCAATATATCGGGTTTAGGAGTTTAGTATTAAATGAAATAATTTTTATGGATTTGGGTTCTAGTTTGTGTAAAACCCGGTCGGATTCAAGTATTTCAGGTTTATGACTAGCACCAAACAATATAACTTTTCGGGTTTGGGTATGGAAAATATTGATAAAAAGAAAAAATTGGTTAAATACAAATAAATTTTGATTAAATTTTCAAGATATAACCAAAATTTTAGTATATTTTATATTTTTGTATTTATAATTAGATTTTGAGTTATACCAAATGGGTTCATATTTATTTTGAGGTTCGGTTCTAAGTAAAACCCGTTTAGACTTGGTTATATCGGATTTAAGAGTGTAATATCCAAATAAAATAAGCTTTGGATTCGGGTTCAGGTTCGTGGCGTTTAATTTTGTAGAAAATGAGGGTTCTTTTGATGACTTGAGTGCAGGTTGGTATCGAAGATGTGAAAGCAGAAGTAATGCCAGCAGGCAAAGCCGAAGTGATCCGCTCACTACAAAAAGACGGAAGCACAGTAGCTATGGTAGGAGACGGAATAAATGACTCTCCGGCTTTAGCCGCTGCCGATGTTGGAATGGCTATTGGTGCCGGAACAGATGTAGCAATAGAAGCAGCTGATTATGTTCTAATGAGAAACAACTTAGAAGATGTTATAACAGCCATTGATCTCTCTCGAAAAACCTTGACACGAATCCGATTAAACTATGTTTTCGCTATGGCTTATAATGTAGTATCAATCCCTATAGCAGCAGGAGTGTTCTTCCCAGTTCTGAAAGTGCAATTGCCACCTTGGGTTGCTGGAGCTTGTATGGCATTATCTTCGGTTAGTGTTGTTTGTTCTTCTTTGCTTCTTAGAAGTTACAAGAAACCAAGACTTACCACTATTTTGGAAATTACTAAGGAGTAAAAATAAAAAACGATACATTTGGTCTTGAGAGATATTTTTCGAGTATGTAAAAATAATTTAACCTCCCGACCTTTGTTGTAAATTTTTTTTAAAAAGGTTCCTCTGTTAATGTACTAGGTCTGGGCATTCGGTTCAGGTCAGAAATTCTGGTATCTCAGTTCTTTTAAAAAGTTTATATTGGTTTAAAATTTATAATTTGGTTCGTTTCGACTTTATTTTTTTTGATTCGGTCTGATTTTGGATATAAAAAAAACATTCCGATCGGTTTTAATTTCATAACTTTGGTTTGATTTTAAAGTAAAAATAACGGTTTATTTTAGTTTTTTTGTTTATTTTTTGTTCGGTTGGATTTAGGATAAAAATAAATTAATAAATACAAAAATCTCTAAATAGAAAAATAAAATAAAAATTTAAAGAAATAAAAACAAATAAATAAAGTTTGGTTTTTATTGAAAACCGAACTTAGTAAAAAAAATTTTACCGATCAATTTAAAAAAAATTCGATTCGGTTGATTTTATTTTTTTGGTACTCGGTTTGATTTGATAAGTTCGGTTTGTTTTTTTACCGGAAGGTGAAGTAGTGATTTTTCTTTTGGGGATTTTAATGAAAAAATATTTCAAGTTTAGGCCTTAAACCCTTGGTGCCAGAAAAATTATAGGCTTTTTCTTCTCTCACTCTCCGGCAATACCTCACCGGAACTCGAAGACGGAATCAAATTCATTCCTCATTTATTATGAAATCATGAATTTGATCTCTAGAACACTAGCAAGAGTAGTGTCTTCTTCACTATACCACTCAAGAGCAGCGAAACTCCAAACCCCAAAATGGATAATCTCACAACAAATCCACTTCTACACAACCACCTTCACCGGAGAAATCGGTGGAGGAAGTAAGTCTTGTGCTAAGGCGTCGGCAGAGAAAGAATTAACTCCACCTAAGAAGATTGAGTATAAACCAGAAATTTCAAATTGGGTTAACTTAATTGGGATAGTTGAACAACCAGTTCAATCTGGGTCTTGTTTTGAAGGAAAATTCTGGGCTGGAACTGTAATTTCACAGCGTTCTGATTCAAAATCATCTAAATTTTGGTAAATTTTTATCGATTTTTGAATATATATTTTTTAATTTCAGAGTTTGAGATTATTGTTTGTGTGTTAATGTTTCAGGATTCCGATAATATTCGAAGGTGATTTAGCTAAAATTGCAGTTCATCATCTAGAAAAAGATGATCAGATTCATGTTTCTGGGAAGCTGTTTATAGATTCACCTCCTCCAAATGTGACATATCCTCAATCTAATGTTCAGGTGATCTTTTGTTATCTTTTTTAATCTATATATGAATAGTTTTATTGATTTCATTTTAACATGTGAAGGTTCCTTATAATATAGGTTATGGTTCAGAATCTCAATTTTGTACAAGCTGCTTCTTCTCCTGTTAATATGGTTTCACCACCTGAAAAAGAAGACATTAGTATCAAGAAACAGCTTGGTATGTCTTCTCAAGTCCTTTTATTTATGTCATGCTATGAACTGGGCATTTGAGTAAAGGGTCGGGTTCGGGTATATCATGTTTAGGAGTCTAGTACCCAATAGAATGATTGTTTCGGATACGGGTAAAACTTGATGGGTTCGGTTATTTCGGATTTAGGACTACAGTAACAATTTTTCAGGTTCCGTTATGGATTTTCGAGTTTACAATTCTAGCACCCAATGAAATAATTTTCTGTGTTCCGTTCATGACCCATTCGGATTCGGATATATCAAGTTAAGGAGTATAGCACCAAGTGAAATAATTTTTCAGATTCAGGGTTGGATTCGGATAGTGTTTTTTGGGTCGGGCTTCGAGTAGGATTTTTTGCCCAGGGCAAGTATGAAAATACTTATGTTGTGTATCTTGTTTCTTATATATGTGATACTCTCTTGGATGCTTTCAACTGGTGGTTATGTTTTGTCATGATTATGTTTGGAACTATCTCTTATATTGTTATCTTTTCTAGCAAAATCGAAAAAGGATAAAGTCATAGATGAAGAAACCTCTAATTCTTGGAAACAACTTCTTGAAAATCCGAAAGAATGGTGGGACTACCGTGGGAATAAAGCGAACGGATTGGTATAAACACACTTTGATCATTCATAGTCATTTCTCTCTATCAGTTATGTTACTTGACCACATGTTCGACTATAAAGCTTTCGGTATTTTTGGTTGTAGGTAAAACCAAGACATCCTGATTTTAAGTCCAAGGCGAGTACGCATTCTCTGTGGCTTAGTGATGCTCCTGATTGGGTGTTACCAAATCTCGAAGGACTTGAGTTTGCTGTCTTAGTTCCTAAAAGCAAACTGAAACAACTTAAAGGTAGTTTCTCCTTTTAGTAAGTATTAGATAAGGGTGGGCATAAATCCAAAACCGAATCCGAAATCCAGAAACCAATCCAAAAAATCTGAACCGAAACCGAACTGGTTTAGGTGCTAAAACCGATCGGTTTATAGGTTAATATTTTTCGGTTTTGGTTCGGCTTCCTATTCAGATTTTAGTTTTTCGGATAACCGAAATAAATCAAATTATATAAGGGTTTTTTTAATGTTTTGATGTTTCGGTTCGGTTTTTGGGGGATTTCGGTTTTTGGTTTTTTCGAATTTTCGGATTTTTTCGGATATCGGATTCAGGTTTTTGGGTTTGGTTTTGATTTCGGATAAATTTTTTTTTTGCAAAACGGAACCGAAACCAAAAAACTCCAACCGAAACCGAACCAAATTAAATTAGTTTCTGTTCGGTTTTTTAATATGTTTCACTTTGGTTATCCGAAAACAGAAAAATACAAACAGAATCCGAATGCCCAGCCCTATTTTAGACAAGTAGTAGTTGCGTTTTGCTACTGTCTTGTTATCTTAAAGCAAGCTCTCTTGACATGTAGGAGAGGAATCTTGGAAGGATTTGGTTCAGAATCCTGATAAATGGCTTGACAAAAGATCAGATAAGGTAATATATTTACACTCCATGTCTTTTTCCCATATCTTCTCTCACCTTCTTTATTTGAACTTGTGTAGACAAACCCGAAAGCTCCTGACTTCAAGCATAAAGAGACTGGTGAAGCACTGTGGATGACTGACTCTCCTATTTGGCTACTGTCAAAGTTACCACCTCAAAAGAAGAACCAAGAAAGACCTCTTATGTCCAATACTATCTCGCAGTCGCAGCTTGAGCTTGACATTGAAGTACATAAAGGAAATCTAAAACAGCTTAAAAGTAAGTTGTTCTTATAGCAAGTATTAAGTAGTTATGTGGTGTTTGTAACTGTTTTATTTGTATGTAGGAGAGGAGTCTTGGAAGAACTTGGTTGAGAACCCGAATAAATGGTGGGATAATAGATTAAACAAGGTACAATATATTATCTTTGAAGACACTATTCTCTTTTCATTTTTTCCTTGTATGTTCATTTTTAGAGTTCAAACAAACCATGTGTAGCGAAACCCGAAAGGCCCTGACTTCACTCATAGGGAGACTGGTGAAGCATTGTGGTTAAGTGGCTCTCCATCTTGGGTACAGTCAAAGTTACCACCTTTAAAGACGAACCAAGAAAGACCTGTCATGGGCTAGTTGCCTTCAGTTGATTTTGAACACCAACAATGTAAAGAGGTCTTATGACTTGCTTTTTTTCAAAATGGAGTTCATAATTCCTTCATTCTTCTCATCTGATCTTATTCCTATGTAGAAACTGAAACAAAAGAAATCATCTAAGTAACATATAATACAAGACAATAAATGAGAGCTGGAGACTTGAAACAAGCAAAACTGTGTATCACTTATGTTCTATAATTTGGTTTTCTGGTTCCTGTTGGATCTGCAGGATTACTGTTGCTCCTATCACCTGCTACATATCTCGGATCCTCTTGTTGATATGTTTGATTATGTCCGTGTCCAGTTAACCCTTGTCCAAATCCTGAACTGTAGTTTCCTTGGTTATGGTTTGCGGATGTCCCTTGACCGTAATTGCTAGGCATTCCATGATTGTAGTTTCCGTGGTTTGGAGGTGTTGATGTTCCTTGGATATGGCTATAACTCGACTGATATGAAGGCATCTCACATCCTTGACCTTGCCATTGTCCAGGATTTGGAGTTCCTTGGCCTTGATTATAAGTATAATAATTCCCTTGATATGAAATCATCCCACATCTTTGACATTGCCATTGTCCAGGGAATGGAGCTAGTTGACCTTGATTGTAACTTAACTGATATTGAGGCATTAGATGTCCTTGACCTTGACCATGTCCTGGATACACCTGTCCAAACTGTGCAGGACTATAGTATCCACCGTTTGGTGAACTGAAACTCCAATGACCTCCTTGGTTATAATTTTGTGGTGGCCCTTGGTTGTAGTTTGTAAATGCCCATTGACCATAACTGTTTGGTGTTCCTTGTATGTAGTTTCCTTGATATGAAGGTACTGGAGCTCCCAAGCCTTGGCTGTAACTCATCTGATATGAAGGTATTTGACCTCCTTGACCTTGTGGAGGGCCATAGTTTCCACCACTCTGAGGAGTGTGATTCCCTTGGCCCATTTGCCCTTGGTTGTAGTTTCCTAATGCCCCTTGACCATAATTGCTTGGTAACTCTTGGCGTGGAGACATCTGAGCTACTTGACCTTGGCTGTAACCAACCTGATACGAAGGTATTTGACCTTGACCATGCCCTTGTCCATGGATTAGTGTTCCCTGGCTTTGGTTATTAGTACTCCCTTGAAACAAAGCCATTTGATTTCCTTGAACTTCTCCTTGTCTTACAATCGCAGTCATTTCTTGGGCTTGCTTTAAACTCCCCTGAAACGAATGCACTTCACTTCCTTGACCTTTCCTTTGTCCATGATTTACTAATCCCTGTCCTTGCTTAAAACTCCTTTGATACAATGACATTGCACTTCCTTTACCCTGCCCTTGTCCTAAAGTTAGAGTTCTTTGAACTCGACTTTGCTCTTGTCCTAGAGCCAACGTTTCTTGTCTATGATTGAAACTCTTCCGATCTAGAGGCGTTTGTTCTGAGACCAAACTCTGATCTGGAATAGTTTCAACTACTTGAACTAACTCTTGTCTAAGCATACTCTCCTTGTCAACAGAATCAAAACCATCTTTAGTAGGAACAGGAACTGGCCCAGGTGTAATAACTCCATTCTCATATTTATCACCTTAAAACAAAACAAAAAAAAAAACACAATAAACAACACTTACCTCAATAATTAAATAAAAATAACACTTAGTTACCTCCATAAACCTTATTCTTTACATCAACATAAGAATCTGGAATTATATATTGAACACCTGGCAACTCTGTTTTATATAATCAAATTAGAAAAAAAAAACAAATTAAAAGATAATAATAATTATTATTATATATTCAATTTTTCAAAAAATAAATAAAAACAAACCTCTAAATTTTTCTACTTCTCCTACAGACATTATTGCTTGAAATCCTTGGTAACTTGTTGTACAAATTGCATATATTTTTTTCTTAGCTTCTTCCAAACTAAAAATAAAATAAAATTAATTCGAAAAATTAAAACATTATTGTTTAAGAAATTACAAAAAAAATGAAATTAAATTCGAGAAATTACGAACCTTAAACCAAGTCCTTTAGCACAAGTTTGCTCAAAAATCGAAATCATTTCTTCTCTAGATGGAAACTTATCTTCTGGGAAACTCATTGTGATTAACCAATGATTAAAATCACATCCTTCATTATCTGGAGTGAACGAATCTTCTCCAGTATATGGATCGTATTGATACTGAGTTGTTGAAAACAATCTTACCGGAGATCGAATCAATTCCGTTGACTGCTTCTTCACTACAGATCTCGGTAGAAGTGATGATACGGAAGAGAAATTGGAAGAGCTTGATAGAGAGTAGGATCGTTGGAAATAGGATGGTAATGTGATAAGCAATCGTCGGAGACGGTGAGATAGCATGGCCGGAGACCTTTTACCTCGTAAATTTTTCAGGAAGTGATAGAGTGTTTAGGGCTTTTCCTATGGTTTAAGGATTTATACTATTTACTTTAAACCTCCTTATTGTTTTAGTTATTATAAATCATGACACAAAGTTTTTAGATTTAATCAATATTTTCCTAATTATTACTTATTGGGCCGGTATTATGTATCCGTTTGGGCTAGTAACAAAAACGACATCGTTTGTAAGAATTCTATTATATAATATGCTTTTGTTTTTGAATAGAAATGTATCAATATTAATTTTTCTCATTAATTTATTCATTTATGAATTTTATTCAACTATTTTTCTTCATCTAATTGTACTTTCCATTTACACAATAGTACTACTATATAAATTGTTAACACTAACTCTCTAAACCTAATCGCGCCGCTTAATATATTAGTCACATATCTAATTTTCTAAAGTCCGAGATCGGCACTTAGACATTGGTGTCCGCAGATGTTGCGGCAAGGTTTGCAGTAATCTACCATCAAATCGCTGCGATAATCTACCGGTAAATTCCTATTCCTTCTTAAGATATAAATTAACACAAATGATTTCGATATACTTTGTTGCACCCTAAGATAAGATTTTGATATCTATTGTTGTCGATGTTGTTACATATTATGTTCTAGGTATGGATTGCAAAACAATCTGTGATTTGCCTGATCCTTTGCTAACTAAGATACTCTTAAAACTTCCGACCAAAGATTCCGTTCGGACAAGTGTTTTATCAACTCGATGGAAAAATCTTTGGTTAAGTGTTCCTTGTCTTGACTTAGACACTTATTACTTTCCTTCCCGACAAGTCCTTGCAAGCTTCATAAACAGGTTTCTTGAGTTTAACAATGATTCAAACATTGAATCTTTTCTAATATATTATCAAGAATTTGCTGGCTATAGAGATCTTCCTCAACTCATTAACGTAATCCGTATAATGATTGATCGTAAACTTCAACATTTGAATGTTATTAATTCGAGTGCTTGTGATAGAGATTATTACATGGATGAGAACATTTACTATAGCAAGACAATAGTCTCATTGAAGCTTGATAATATAGGATTAAAGAAACCAAACTTTGATGTTTCTTTACCTTGTCTAAAGGTAATGCATCTAAGTAAAGTTTGTTACGATAAAGATAGTCCTTTGATTGTTGAGAAACTAATCTTAGGATCACCTCTTCTTGAAGATCTTAAACTCAATAGACCATTTGATATTTTGAATGAGGAAGTTGATTTGTTTCTACATGTTAGTTCTAAGACACTAAAACGATGTAGTTTAACATTTGGGAATGAGAGTGGTGTTCATACAGATTTCGCGGTTGAGATTGATGCACCAAGACTTGAGTATTTGAGTTTATCATCAACTCAATGTGATAGAACTTTAGTCAAGAACATAAGTAACTTGTTGAGGATCCACTTTATGTTCTATTATAGAAGTTTTCTGACACCAGAGGAATCAAGAAAACGTGTTATTTTCTCTGATTTGTTAAAGGGAATATCTAATGTAAGAGAGATGATCCTAAATCAATGGACTCTACAGGTAAATAAATATATACATATATTCATATACTATATGATATAATGCATATATAAACTATAATGTATATATATATTTTTTTTGTAGATGTTTTCAACTTATTCAAACATGTCACAAGTTCCTCAATTCCATAACTTATATGACTTGGATGTTATGTTTGAAACCCCATCATTAAGCTTACTAGCCTTTATTGAGAACTGTCCAAATCTCAAAAACTTTTCATTGTGAGTAAATTTTTTTATATATATATTTTTAATATATGGTTTTGGTTTTAAACTTTTAACTAATGTTTTTTTTTGTAGGAATTTTTATTTTAATGGGAGTTATTTAAGGGAACTTGGCTTTACTAATGTGCCAGAGTGTTTAAGATCAACATTGGAGTGTGTTACGATTTATGCAAGGAGGATGAGAGAAACAACAGAGATGATTAAGTTTGTTAATTATTTTCTTGAGAATTCAGGAGTTCTTAAGAAACTGACTCTGAGTTTTGGTGGTTCTGCTATAACAATTCAAGAGGCTAAGCAGTATAAGAAGGAGTTTCTTAAAACTAAGAAGCTTTCTCCGACATGTCAAGTTGTCATTGATCCAGATAGAACTTGCAGGTCGGACGATAAGCTTATCATTTTCTAGACTTGGTTTACTATGTTTGATCATTTTCTAGACTTGGTTTACTATGTTTGCTTCTTGTTTCTGGGAACTTTTTAAGAAAACCAAATGGTTTAGACATTATTTTTTATTTTCTTGAAAACTTTGGATTTGATTATGGGAATATCTTATTATGATATTAAAGATTGATTGTTCTAGAGTCAAGATTTGATGAAATTGTGATAATGATATAATATTTTAGTTTAAATTTAGTTTATATATATATATATATATAATATTTTTATCTAAATATAATTTTTGTGATATTTCTATGATATTTTTGTTAAAAAATTTGATGATAATGTGATAATAATTTGATATTTTGTTTAAATTTAATTATATTAAAATTAAGAAATTCTATATATACTTTTATATTTTTTTAGCACTGACTTTTTTTTTTTAATTCTTTAAGTTTCATTTTTACTGAATATTTTTGTACTAAACCCGCATATATGCATATCGGTATATTTATAAAGTTCAATGCCAAGACAAATAGTTTAATGTTGAACCATTTTTTGAGATCATAACTTGTAATTGCTAAGGACATGTTAATTATTTCATGTGATACTAAACTCATAAACAAGTTATACCCGAACCTGATCGGGTTTTACCAAAACCAGATCCGTGCACCCGAATACCCAGCCCTTCGAGTCTAAGGATTCAGTCTAACCTCGGTAAAAAGACCTTTCAAGGTATATTCAAGCTTCCTCCATAGTGTTCATTGATCAAAGCCTATGTAAAACAATAAAGTCTTATTATTTACATTAATATCCCCCAAATGATTCCATGAAAGAAACTTGCACTTACCTGGATAAAGGGAGATAATATCTCATAGACTTGAATGAAAACATGGCTCCTTGTTGATAATCTTGAAGGTAAAAAACAAACATAATCATCAAATGTATCATAATACTATAATCAAATACAAGTTTAAGAATCTTCAAATACCTTTTAAGAAGACGGAAACATAGATATATCTCCTCAATATCACCTTCTACCTTGAGGTTAATGTACTGTTTAACAACTTCACTTATATCAAAAATCGCTTTGTTCATATCGTTGATACTTGTATCATGACAACTCCAGACTTCTGACATTGCATGTTGCAGGACTGAGGATAACATAGGCCTTGACTGAGCCATCTCTGAAAACTTTTCCAAGATTAAGTTACCACTAATTTTGAAATTCTCTACCCATAAAGGTGGATACCCAAACCAGAGAGAGCTATATGAGACATTCTCAGTGTGTGTTCGCTCTTCATCTTGTTTCTTACAAGTTTCCATGGGAGTATCTGACGATGACTGTTGTTTCCTGTGAGCAGGAAATGCTCCCAATACATCAGCTCTCAACTCTTCAGGTAATTCTTGTAACACAGAGACATCAACTTGACTAAGAGATGAAGGCATCAAATCAGTTATTTCAATGGTACACTCATTAGATGTTCTTGCTAAGGAAGGATGTGGCACATACGGTTCTTCATGTTCCTGATTTCGATATTATATTGTTGAGGATAGCCAAACATATACGAGAAAATTCATCAATAGCAAAAGCTATAATACCTTTTCTCGAGAGGTGCTCAAGCCGTGTATCTTCACTGAGAGAGCAGTACCTATGATAGGAAAAAGTACTCCTCTCAGATAAACTGCATTGGGCAAATAAAAAAAGAACACAAATATGATAAAACTCACCATCTGAGGAGACATGTGGAGAAGAGTTGTTGATTTTTCTTTTGCCTCTTCTTTTCTCAATCAACTCAAACAACTTCTTGCCGTAGGTTTCATCTAATTCTGAAAGGAGTTCGGGAGGAAGGCTCTCTAGAACTTCCATGTCAAGGTGACACATTGGCGGTAAGGATGAATTTGTATCACCTGACTGAAATGAAGATTCTGCTGAATTAGTTTCTCGGAGTCTCGAAACTCCACCAGCAACATGTCTCTTACAATCTGCCACAAGATAACAACAATTTTTCAGAGCTCTTCATTGCCACACTAAAAACAACAAAAAAGAATAGAAAAATAAAATCAAGGCATCATTTGTAACATACTATGGAGTAAAAGAAAGGATCTGATACCTGAGCTTTCCCTAACATTTGCAGCAAAGACACTATCAACTTGTCCTATTTGGACAGAGGCTGGTGCAGAGCTAAGCCATGATGTCAGAGTCCTTGAACCTTGAAAGTCAAAGGAACAAACTATTAATGAACAGAGAGAAACCACAATGTTTGGGAATTTTTTTTCCTGATATGTAGAAGAAATTTATCCCTGCAGAACGATCTGCAATTTGATATGTAAACCAATCACAGTGAACTATAGAGTTTAATTTCTGTAGAACTACCTTTATCAGAAGGATCTGCACTGTCAAGCTTGGAGACCTGAAGCCCAACCCCACGAACTTCCTTAACATCTACTTCAACAGAGCAAAATTTAAAGGTTAATCACAGAAGAACCAAATTCAATGCCGATAGATGATCATCAAAACGAAGAAAATAATATATTTCTACAGGATGTTCAGTCTCAACTCTCAAGTGCCAATTTTCTCACTTCTGTGCATTGTAAAATAGTATAGCTATGCAAATAATCTTCAGTAAGTCAAATAAATTTGAGCACTTGACACAGGTTCATATAATCTTCTGAACTAGTTTATCCATCTTTGAATAAACAAGAAAATTCAAGTAAGCTGCTTCTTGCATTGTCAAGAAGGACTCAACTAGAAAACTTAATTATAAGTAAAAGCAACAGAAAAACCATCTTAACAAAGACGCTGAGACTCACTTACCCACATAAAATGACCCAAACAACTTCTTAGAAATCCTTTGCAGAACTTCTACGTCATCTGTAGCAGCAGGTACCTACAACATCAACGTTGGAATTTATCAGCCAGGCTTCAAAGATTACAAAAGCATATATGATATAAGAAAATAGTGCATTGATATCCCGGAGATATTCTCCTATAAACTTCCATGGTAATAACTCACAGTGATGGAACGACTCAGGTTGTCACAGTCTCCACATCCCATATACTTTGCAGGTTCTTCAGCATCTTTCTTTCTCTTTTTTATCTGGATTAGTACAACACCACAAACTTTCAATACATTTTTTAACGATGAAATGATGTCACTTGAACATGGCATATGATATGTTACCCTACTGTGATGCCAAAGTGAAACCCTAAATATTTTAGAATAATGAAACTAAGAGAAGGCAAAAACCTTAAGAGTAAAAGTGCGTCCCATAATTTCACATCCTTGCAAGCGCAGAGAAACTTCTTTGCATAGGCATTGGAGGAAGTGTTGAACCTGCAACCATTAACAACGACACACATTCTTAGCTACCATCAAATGGATTATGTATAGAAATAAAACAGCAAAGACATTATTAACGAGAATACAGACATCTTGTTGATCTCTAAATCGCACACCCCAGTTCACTTCAGCTCCTATTGATTTACTCTCCTGTACATAAAAAATCTCCCAAGTTAGTGTTGAGGCAACATAATATCACGTATAGAGAGAAAACTATGAGTCAACCATTAGGCAGACCTGTAATGCCGTAACTGATCGAAGGTCTATTCCTCTGCTATAACTCCAAAGCATTTCGCCGGTTTTCACCCCAAATTCTTTCTGAAGAGAATCCTGCAAAAACAGAGAGGATTATATGTTTTTCCAGGAATATGAAGTTATCTGTCATATTTCAACACTATTTTCTCAATAATAATTCATCCTTCCTAATAACGAGTATGTTATCAATGAGTATTAATAAGTTTTTTTCAAAGGAAAAATGAGAAGATACTAATTTTGGAACAAGCAAAGATGTCTTTGGTGTTTTTTACTTAACTCCAAAAGCAATTTCAATGTAACTAAAGACAAACTTTGGTGACGAACTGTCTCTCAGAAAATTGATTCTAACAACTACAGGTAAACGTCAAACAAATAAGGTACCACGCTCTTTAAAGAATAAATCAATCAAATAGTGAAGGCTTCATATGTGGCCTAACAGTTATTGGCCAACAAAACTTTCTGCAATTGAAAAGCATCCAGACATGTCAATAACCAATTAACCACACAATATTTTACCTTTGAAATCAAACGTAAGTGGCCACAGGTTTGTATATTTTGCTTCTCCAGTTTCTCCTTCAACACAGAACCTACACCAGGAAGTGTACCAACCGGGAGCTGATCCAAGAACTCATCTACCTGCAAACAGCAGACACTAACATGAACCAAAATTCAACAATTTACCTTCTGCATTCAAGAAACTAACCAGAACTCAAAGAATTCTTTTCACTGGGTTATGAGTCAGCAACATACACAAACGCTAGAAACAGAAATATGTTTACAGAAAGCACCTTCTCAGAAGATATATTAAATTGACCGGCCGGTTTAGCAACTCTGGTAGCAAGGCGAGCCATTAGCATACTACTGCCTATCCCAGCACTTGCACTGCATCCAGTAATCTCAAGAATCTCGTTTCTTATTGTTGATGCTAAGAACTCAGGCTCTACATCCTTCAGATCTGAGACATCTAAAAATGCTTCATCGCAGCTTACTGCCTAAACTCCAAAAAAAAACATTAATGATTAATGATACTAACAATAGTAAACACCAGCAACTAGAAAAAGATATTTTGAAGGCTGACCTGAATTTTTCTGCAATGTCTATGCAAGATATCATAAAACTGATCAGCTACCTGCAGTTGAATTGAAACTTCAAATATGCTGGATGAAACGCGACAACATACAATACACACTCAATTATACCTCTTCGTAGGCTTCAAAGTTGTAAGGAACAATAACAAGCTGAGGACAAAGGTCCTTTGCATGTCTTACAAACATACCTGCTTTCACTCCTAGATAAGAAAATAGCATCAAATTAATACCAAAAACATAGATGTCAAGACCCATAGCATAACTAAGCTTAAGAGGGATTACTTTCGTATAAGACAGACCATAAGCCCGAGCTGGATAATTGGCAGAGGAAATTTCAGCTGTTCCTTTTGGATTATCCGAGTGACATACAGCTACCGGTTTGTCATGTAATTCAATACGGTTCTTGATAACCACGGACACAAAGAAGCTATCCTGGAATAATATCAAAGATTCAAATAATTATATAATCAACAAATGAAAGACAGAACAGAAAGACACAATTCTAGAAACACAAGCATATTTTTCACTATTTCTTTCGTGGCCAATTTCATGCGTAAACACCTAACTATTGAATTGCGGGAAAATGCCAAGTTCATGAAATGGCCAGGGCTTTCTTTTGTTTTCCCTCCTTTTAGAAAGTAGAAGATTTAGGGAAAGTACCAAATCAATGTGAATAATAGTTGACTTCTTGGCATTTTCAGCTGTACTCTTGCCATCGTCCCATTTAAGTCCATTAGATGAGCCATGAAATCTTTTACGGTATCTGTTTCTCCATGTTCCAATAAAATGCAGCCTTGAATTCTGCAGAAACCAAATTACATACAGAAAAAAATCATCTTCAGACTCTGCTTTTGTATGATTTATTTCTATTAATATACAAATTTCAATGCGACTCTCTTATTTCTAGCTGAAAGGACTTTCAAACACATGCGTAATAACTCAACTAGAGTTCTTATTTATTTTTACAGAGAAAAAAACACATAAGTGAATCTATGGTTAGAGATACAAGAAAGTGTGAGAATAAAAAGGATGATCAATATTTATATAAATTTACCTTAAAGTAGTTTTCCACAAAATTGGGATCTTCTAGAGTTGAATGACGCCTTATTGAGGATCCAGAAGCAGGTGCAATAGATTTGCCATCATGCTTTCCACTGTCAAGGAAGGATCTGTTGTCTGAAGCAGAATGTAAATTGGATGTGGACTGTAGCTCACAACTAACTTCTTTTTCTTCTATGACATTATTACCAAGTCCTTCTGCATCCACTTCAGAAGGTTTCAAATCATTAGTTCTTATTTCATCCGTTGTTTCTGGAGTATTGTTTTCAACATAAACACCATAAGTTTCATCGTCAACAACATGATCTCTTCCTTCCTCTGAAATGTCTGCTCTAATAGAACTACTCTCTTCAGCTTCACTGTATCCAGTTTCAGGCTGACAAGATGTAACTGGTAAAGCAACCTGAGGCCCCAAATGATTTCTTGGTGAAAAAAAGGCAGACAACTTTGGTTGTGTATCATTCAACTGATCTAACTGGTAAGGAACCCCTAGCAAAAATGAATGAAAGACAGACAATATAAAAATCAATAATTTCTGCTACCATGATCATAAATGAAACTTAAAATCGTCATGGTCTTAACATACATCCCAAAAGCTTGTTTGCAGAAATAGAGTCCACTATCCATGAAGGTTTAACCACAGGTAACCCTCTGCTAAATGCCCTGATTGAAAAAGAAAAAAAAAAGAAACCATTTATAAAAAGACGAAACTCGAACAAAAACTAGCTAGCTAAGAGTTTCAAAGAAAAAAACTGACCTTAAATTCTTGACTTTACTATCAGGAAGATTGCTACAGATGATATGTGTTACAGAACGTCTAGAAAAGTAATTCTGAAACCTTCCACCATACTTGATCATGAAACCTCGCAATTCCTATACAATTTATATAATTAATATTGTAGATCAATCATATAGAAATAGAAATAAATTAATAATAATAATAGAGATAAACCTGATGAGAAGGAATGGTGAAACCATCAACAAATATTGAAACTCCTTTGAATATAAGTTTCTCAGTATCTGAAGCTGAAGCTTCACTCTCAAATTGATTTTGAAGTTTTCTATTCTTCACTTCCATGTAACTACAACAACATGAGCAAATCAAACAATGAAATCCACCAATTTCAAAATCAAACCACTACAGAACTGTGAAATTATAGAGAAACTGAGAAAAAGGACCTTCCGAAATCGGAGAAAGGGGAAGACCGGAAAGAAGAATGAGAAGAAGCAGCGCCCCATGCGGCGCCTAAGGTTTTTTGATTCGCTGAATTGGATTTGTTCTTAGCCTTCTTGTTACTCCCACTGCTATTGTTTGAAGAATTGGAACCAAAGCTAGGCTTCATTTTGTTTGTGAATGATGAATGAAGAACGAAGCTTTCAACAGACTTTTCCCTTTCTGTAAAACCAATACATCGCAGTTGGGTTTTTAATTTTATATATACAGAAACAAAACTAAAGAAAACACGCACGTTTACAGATTAGTCCTCAAACTTTTGTATTTTTCCTTTTAATGTGTAAAATCTTTTTATTTGAGATTAATCCCCAAACTTTGTATCTTTCCTTTTAATATTTAAAATCTTTTTGTTTCATATTAGTCCTCAAACTTGTGTAATTTGGATTTTTATACTTGAATTCTTAAATATTTATTTGAAGAAGTAGTTCTGACTTATGACCATTCGGTTTCTTCGCGTTATTCCGCTCATGCCTGAAGGCTGAAATTAAACAAAATTATTATAGATATAACCGGTTTACG
>KE157045.1:18278-29845 GCA_000411055.1 Leavenworthia alabamica
ACCGACAAAAATGCCAGTAGCGAGACCGGAGACATCGGAAACTAGAGTTATCGCTCATGTCGACATGGATTGCTTCTACGTTCAAGGTCTCTCTCGCTAACACCTCAAGTTGTTTACAGTACGCTTTAGTGATATAAATCTAAGAACTTTTATGGCTCTTGCGAATTTGAATTTGTAACTTCTGGGTTTTTCAGTTTTGTAAAAGGGCTTGTTCTAGGAATTTGGATGAGAAAAACCCTAACTTTGAAAATATTGTTTCTAATGTGTTTAAAGTTGTCTCCTTTTATGGAATTTTTATATGATTAGTGGAGCAACGGAAGCAACCGGAGTTAAGGGGACTTCCTACAGCAGTTGTACAGTATAATGAATGGCAAGGTGGTGCTTTGATTGCTGTTAGTTATGAAGCTCGTAAATGTGGTGTAAAGCGGTTAGTCTCATTATGGATTGATTGTTTACTCTTTTACTCAATTTTATCAATCTTGGAGTGGCGCTTAAACGGTGTTTTGGATGAGTTTTTCAGGTCAATGAGAGGTGATGAGGCTAAAGCTGCTTGTCCTGATATTCAATTGGTTCAAGTTCCTGTGGCTCGTGGTAAAGCTGACCTTAATCTATATCGAAGTGCGGGTTCTGAGGTTGATGGAACTATAAGTTTGTAGATTCTTTTGTGTTTGTCTAAGTAATAAACATTTTGCTGAAGTCATCTTGTGTGATGTGTCCCTCTATAGGTGGTTTCGATTCTAGCACAGAGTGGTAAGTGTGAGAGAGCTTCGATTGATGAAGTGTATCTTGATCTCACTGATGCGGCTGAAAGCATGCTTGCTGATGCCCCTCCAGAGAGTTTGGAATTGATCGACGAAGAAGTTCTAAAATCCCATATTCTTGGAATGAGCAGAGAGGTCTGATTGGGATTCTTGTAATCTTCATTATGAATTTTAGTCCATATTTTGATCCGAACTTCATTTTTACTTTGATACTGTTTTGGGTCTTTGATTCAGGAAGGAGATGATTTCAAGGAGAGTGTACACGATTGGATGTGTCGAAAAGATGCTGATCGCCGTGATAAGTTATTAAGTTGTGGAATTATAATTGTTGCAGAACTCCGGAAACAGGTGTTAAAGGAGACTGAGTTTACTTGTTCTGCTGGCATAGCCCATAACAAGGCAAGAACCTATAACTTTTTTTTCCTTTCGCTTGTATAGTGAGTAACAACACATAAGTTAACAAGCAGATGCTTGCCAAACTTGCTAGTGGAATGAACAAACCTGCCCAGCAGACTGTTGTACCGTATTCAGCTGTACAAGAATTACTCAGTTCCTTGCCAATCAAGAAGATGTAAGTAAGTTTGAAAATTTTATTGATCTTAACTCAGATTTTGTGAGGAAAGAGTTCTTTAGTGGTCTTCCTTCATTATTCTACTGTATATGCTTCAGTGTCAATGCAGCTGTGTTCTAAATAGTCTACAGTGGTCCAAATCATGCATACATCCTCTGTCCCAGGATCATAAAATTTTCATTAGTGTTGGCAATCATTTAGCTCTAATCGCCTTATCTTGCAGGAAACAACTGGGAGGAAAACTGGGCACTAGCTTGCAAACAGAATTGGGAGTTAACACTGTAGGGGACTTGTTGCACTTTTCCGAAACAAAGCTGCAAGAACATTACGGAGTAAATACTGGGTAATAGCTTTCGAAAAGAACAAAACCTGTTCACCTGCACAGCTGCATTGTTAGGCCATTGCAGATTGTTTAAAATTTTGACAATTTTTCTTTTGGTACCTTCTAGCCTGCTAAATTATGTATGTGACTATGTGTTTGCCTCAAACACAGCTCATGTGCCTAATAATAATAATTAAAAAGATATATCAACTCATGCTTGTTTCTCTGATTCCTTTTTTCAGTAACCAAGTTTATTAATACTTCTTTTTTCTCTAACTTATAGTACTTGGTTATGGAATATCGCAAGAGGGATAAGTGGAGAAGAAGTGCAAGGTCGCCTTCTCCCCAAAAGTCATGGTTCTGGAAAGACATTTCCCGGACCTCGTGCTTTGAAGTCACTCTCAACTGTAAGATTATGCACTTCTTTTTTCCTTTTTTATACATTGGTTTAGCTGATAGGTCATAAAAGAGATTGCATGTAATGTTGTTTATGTATATTTTGCGTGTTTCTGCTATACTTTTAGATTCAGCATTGGCTGAATCAGCTTTCAGAAGAACTAAGCGAGCGTCTCAGTTCTGACTTGGAGCAAAATAAGCGGATTGCAAGCACCCTTACCCTTCATGCCAACGCTTTCAAAGTACTTATTTTATCTCTTGCTTTATTTATCGTTTTTATTTGCGGAAGACTATGACTTAAAAGTTAATGCAGCCAAGGGATTCAGATTCTTCACATAAAAAATTTCCTTCAAAATCATGTCCTTTGAGATATGGAGCAACCAAGATCCAAGAAGATGCTTTTAATTTGTTCCAAGCGGCCTTACGTGAGTACATGGGACCTTTCGGGATCAAAGCTCAAGGTAATAAGCAAGAGACATGGAGAATAACAGGTCTTTCTGTTTCAGCTAGTAAAATTGTTGATATACCATCAGTAAGTTCTTAGAACCATTAAATCTCTATCCGTTTCAAACATTACTTGGTTTTGTTGACTGATTTGGTAGGAGTTGGTATCTTATAACTGTAGGGAACAAGCTCCATAATGAGATATTTTCAAAGCCAACCTTCTCATTCAGCAGATGGTTGTGTTCAAGAACATGTAGCAATGACTCCTTCAGGTATTCCCGAGTTTCTCGATAATTTTTCTACTTTTCTCGATTCTGGTGACTTAATATCGTGAATTTTCGTGCAGCTAGTGAAGGTTGTTCAGAACAGAGATCAACAGAAACACAAGCATCAATCCCTGAAGAAGACACCAGTGTAACTTGTACATTTCCTAATTGCGAAAACTCATATAAAGACATTGACCTAGTTTCTGAAAAGGTATTTGCTGTTCATTTCTCTATACTCTAAAGCCTTTCTAGATGTGTAATAGAGCTAAACATACTCTAATTGGTTAGGGCTAATGGTGTTTGAATGAGGAGCTCGTCTATATATGTTCTCAAGTTGTCATAACAAGTCATTGATGTATATTTAAAAGAACTAATTCCACAGTTTCCTTATCAGGATGTTATCTCTTGTCCATCAAACCAAGCAACATATGCTTCTACTCAATCCGAATCAAAGAAAAGTGGGCAGAAGATAAACAACACGAAAGAAAAGAATCGAGTAAGTGATTCGGTACACGGAAAGGTTCTATCTACTTTGCTGAGTTTTGTTTGTTTGTTCTTAGGGAATGCCTTCAATTATAGATATCTTTAAGAACTACAATGCAACTCCATCAAAGCAAGAGACTCAAGAAGATTCAACAGTGTCATCATCAACAAGTAAAAGAACTAACTTTAGTAGTGAAGTGAATCAAGAGAGAAGAGAAACAGATTGGGGATATAAGATTGATGAAATCGATCAATCGGTTTTTAATGAGTTACCAGTTGAGATTCAACGAGAACTTAGGTGTTTCATACGCCCAAATAAGAGGTTTAACACTGGTAAAAGTAAAGGTGATGGTTCTACTTCAAGTATTGATCGTTATTTTTCACCATTGAAGAGATAGAACCAGCCAAGTGTGTTTGTTTGTGTGTATAGTTTTGTGTAGTCCTAGGCAGAAAAACCGAACCAAACATATCGAATCTAATCGAATTTAAAAAATAAAAACTAAACTGATCTGCTTATTTAGTTTTAAATGGTGGGTTTTACAAATCTTTGAAAAACTAAATTCCGAATCGAATAGACAACTGAATAAATCGATGTTTATTTGTTTGTTTTTTTTGTTTTAGTGATTTTCTATATGTTTATTTATTTTTAAAACTTAAATAACTTAAATTAAGAAAATAAATTGAAATAAACTGGAGATGTTTTAATATCCAAAACCGAACCGATTAAAATTTTTGAAAACCGAACTGAATTGATGTTTTTATACAGTTTTAAACAGTGAGTTTTATAAATTTAAAAAAAAACCGAATACTGACTGTTACGAAACGAACCGATGATTCTGAATTATGAGGACTAGTTTTGTCTGTTCAACAACTTTTAAGTTTTAAGAGTCTGATAAGTTGAAATGTTAAGAACATCTTAATATAAATTAAAACCATTCAAAGCAAACAAAATCACACTTTGAATCTCAGAACAAATGAAGTTTGTAAATGACTGACACAACGACACAACAACACAACAGAAACAAGAAAAGTGTTTGTGTTTTGAGTTAAACTAAACAACAGCTTCAGCTCTGGAAGGGATCTTCTTTAGAACAAAGATAGTATCACCAACTTTGATTGTCTTCTCAACTTCATTGTTGCTTAAGTTCCAATTCCAAACCATCTCTTTACCAAAGAAAACCTAATCATAAACCGAAATCGATATCGGTTTAGAATCATATTGATACCAAAAACAAAAAAAACTTATAATCTAACAACCTTTCCACGCGGTTTCTTGTCTGGCATTAAGACATTATCTGATCTAAACTTCATCAAGGTTTCAGTTGGTTCTTTTCCTCCAAGAACACCGGTTTCTTGATTCACAGTTGGTACCTTAAAACAACAAAACAGTTTAACAAAACAAGCCTCAAGTTAACAATATAAGTGTTAGATTTTGATGTCATAATAACCTTGCAACGACTACATAGCCTAACTCCTTGAAAGATCAAATCATTTATCGTGATCTCATCCCAAAGATCTTCACCGAAAGGCTCGGAAATATCAACAAGAATGCTATAAAGAAAACATAGATCATGAACAAACTCATAGAAGTGTTTACTAAGAAGTTAGAATGAGAACAAAAAAGTGTTTACTTGGGTCTAAACCGGTTCAAAGGTACTGGTTCTGGTAGAAGTGTATTGAGTTGGTCTAAAGAAGCCTAAGAAAACAAAAAAAAAAAAAAAAATAAGAAGAGTAAAATGTGTATTATTATCTAATTAAACAATATGGGAATATTATAGAGTCACCTGAGATACAACTAAAAATGGAAACATATCTGCAAATGTTGTAGAGTAACCTTCTGCAAACTCTGGAGGTGAAGGTCTAGTTTCAGTTTCTGTACAATGTTTTAAAAACAAAAAGAAACTTGATTATCTCTGTCCGAGTTTAGAGGTGTCAAAATGGGTCATACAATATTGTTTATTTTGATGGTTATAGTCCGTTCAAAATAGGGTTTTTTGTACTCGTTGGCAAGTATTAATCATAGAATTAAATCATATTTCTCTAAAAATGATGATGTAATAGATATAGCGAGAAAAACAAGTTTTTTCCATGAATTTTTTTTGAATTTAAATTATATTTTTACAGCGAAAAAATTAGTTTAATTTATTTTATTTTTGTAGAGAAAATCAATTTATAAACATGGTAGATCCACCATTTTGACACTTCTAAATAAATTCAAACAAATAGATTCAGAAAAAAAAAATCTAAAACCTTTATTAAACCGAACCAGCCGGCTTTGTTTTCCAAGATAATCTGAGAACCAAATTGCTGCTTCTTCTCCTTCATCAAGAGCAGAACCAGACCATTCCCACATTGAAACACCTTCAACTACTATGCTTGGTTTAGTCAATGGAATCTTTAATGGACTCATACCTGGAGCTCTTAACACTACAATCAAGAACATAAATTCAACTCTTGATACCAAAAAAATATTCAAGCCTTAGTTAAAAAATATTTGTATTAATAAAATAAAATTATCGAATTTATATCTCTCCGAATTAAAAAAAAATTCAGACCTCAAACCAAACCAACCCTATAATAATGAACAAATATGATATTCTAATACCCAAAAATAAATTAATTAAATAAAATAATATAAAAATTAACTAAAGTTTGATATAATAAACAAATTATCTAAATTAAAATATAATAATTAATGTAATTTCCAATACCCAAAATGAATTATTTAGATAGAATAATATAAAAATTAACTAAAATTTGATATAATAAAGAGTAATTCCTTTTAATACCATCATTTATAGTTTATGGACAAAATTACATTATTTTCTTTAATTAGGCACATACCATTTTTCATTAAAATCATATTTTTAATTTAATGTTAGGATGGAGTATTTAGTGGTTGACTTTAGTTTTTTATTATTTAGGTTGAGTATTTAGTGGTTAGGTTTAGTATTTATTGTTTGGATTTTGTGTAATTTTCAAAAAATATAATCTAATTTTTAATTCAATTGAATTATTAAATGGTAATTTTGTCTTAAATTAATTTTAATGCTATTTATGGAACTTAAAATTAGTTTGGTGGTATTTTTGAGAATTGACTATCAAACTATATATATTAAAATAAAATATTTAATATAAATTCCAATACCCAAAAATGAATTATTTAGATAGAATAATATAGAAATTTATATAATAAACAACTTATGTAAATTAAAATATAATAATTAATGTAAAATCAAATACCTAAAAATGAATTATCAGTTGGCTCCCAATCTTCAAAAAAAGCTTCATTAGGTAACTCAGATTCAACAAGAGCAAGCTTTGGTTCTATTCTTTGAGTATATGCTCTTCCTTTATGGTTCACAACTAACCAATACCGATCCCATTGAAACCCTATCAAAGGTTTAAGACAAAACAATCAATCATCAAACACATAACTTATTGTAACAGAAACAGAACAAAGTAATCAGAAGTTGTCTTAAAAAAAACAAGTTTGGAGTTAAGTTATTACCAGTTTGAGTTACAGTTGCTTGAGGAACAGAGATACCACGACAAGATTTGATTGGATAAATGAATAAAGATTGAATCTTTACTTCTTCCATGGCTCTGTGTTTTTCACAAACACTAATGATAATTCAAGAATCGGTTTTTATGATATGGGCATTTGAGTTGGTAAGCATTTCAGACATGTGGACTAAAGTATAAACAGACAGGTTACACGTCAGCGAAACTATAGATAGCAAACATGTTGAATTTTTTTTTTTTTTTTAGGTTTTAAAAAAATACATGAATTATTTTATTTATTAAATTATTTTTTCTTCTTGATTATTCTCCCTTAACAAATCGTTTATTTTTTAATTTTCTAGACAAAAAAAAAAAAACAGATGGTAGATATAATTTAACATTTAAAGGTGGCTAAATTTAAAAAATAACAAAAGCTAAAAAAAAATAAGGTGATGTGGGTGTAGTGTTTACCACGTTTGCCTAGACGTAAAAATGTTTCTAGATTGATAGTGGCCAGCACCATTGTGTTACTCTTTAACTCTTTTTTTAAACCCTTTTTTAAAAAAAAAATACAAAGAAATTGTCCAAAACTTGTATCAGATATTATTAGAGGATCAACATATGTTATCATAAATAATTGATATTGATTTAAGTCACTCCCTTTACTGCTTTGTGTTGTATGTCCATATATTAGGTTGGACATTCAGTAGATCGGTTTATTCGGATTTTGATTTTCTAAATTCGGTTATATAAAACCCGAACATGATCCGAATGACATTCCGATCAGATTCATTCGGTATAAGATCGGTTTTGTAAAAATATTTGTAATCCAAAATCAAAATCAAAACAAAAAAAAAACCACAACAAATCCAAATTAACGGTTCGGAATTTGAGGATAAACCGAAACAGATTCAGATCAAATTTTTCGGATCAGGTTTAGATTCCGGTTTTCGGATTTGTGCCCAGTGTGAAAATCTCCTTAGCTGCATAATTACCAGTATAGGTTTCAACTTCACTTAAGATTAACATCATGAAACACAAATCTTGATTGTTTTTTTGTGAGAGATCCAAGCAATGAAACAATAATCATCAAATGTGACTCAAAAGAAAGCTCCCAAAAGACTTAGCTTGTTCATATTGCCCACCTGATGATGTTGGTCTTTCTAGGGTTACTACATTTCTACTTGTTACGCTTCGCAGCACGTCTTCCTTGACCCTTCTTTGGTGGGCCTTTGTTACGACGCTTCAACATCTCAAGCTTTGATATGCGCCTATAAACAACACACAAGCTTCATGTTCAAGAGCTCTCAACAGATTATAAGAAAACAATGACTAACATAAGCAGCAGATTAAACCAGATAAGATCTCATATTGTTATTTTCTCCAATTTTTACATTAGAGACACAAGAACCGGACTATGCATAAAGCTTCACATATCACACCCAGAAACACAAGAACACAACTCTGCTTAACCTTCACAAATCACAACTATCTAAGTACAACAATCTACATGTCCTGGATTAGGGCTGGGCATTCGGGTAAACGGAACGGGGTTCGGGTAAAATCCATTCGGGTTCAGGTATATCAGGTTTAAGAGTCTAATACCCAATGGAATAATTTTGTTAGGTACGGGTCGGTTTCGGGTAGGCTCATACAATCTACATGTCCTTGGGTTCCTTACACTAACCAAAATTTCCAGCTGATTCAAAGCTTGTCGAAACATGTTACAGCTCAATCCGACAAAACAGACTTACCACTTACAAGGCTTGCTATATATCATTTAGTTTATATGATGATAAGCAAAGAAATTTATAAAGAAGAGAGATAGAGGTTTAGGAAAGTACTCTTGTTCTTCTCTAGCTAAGACCTTGGGATCCTCATTCTTAATGTCATATGGATACCATTCTGAAACCTTATCACCAAAAAGCTTCTTCCTTAATATCTTATGAGGAGATCTCTGCCCCGTTGGGTTAAGCATATGTCCAAAAATCCTGGCTCTTGCTTCAGTCACACCTCGACCCACTGCTGAAGCTACAAGACTTTTCAGGCTACTACCACTAGCCATCTTTCTTCAAACTCTACCCCCTTAAAAGTAAGAAACACAACGAAACATGATCATTTTAACAATTACACACATTGCAACACATTTCATTCGCAAAACTCAAGAGAGATTCTTCAAAGCCAGAAATAGTAAATGGCTCATAGAAAGGTGCAAACTTGATTATGAAACATAGTAGTGACTGAAATATGAGAATGAGAATGAACAGGGTTATTGAAAATTAGGGTTTTTATGTCACTACGATCTACTCTAACTAGGTTCTGTTTCCTTAAGTAATAATCACTAAAGCCAGGAACTTTAGATTCCAGAACTATTAACATAATCTCAGATCCAGGAGAATCTAATAGGTGAAAAAATTAGAAACCCAAAACTTATTAAGAAAACAAAAAACTATTTAAGAAAAATTCGTTGAGACATTTCATCGAACATGTTACCTGCAGAGTTAAAAAAAACTTCAAACAGGAAAATATATTATCAACAACGATAATGAGATTATAAGTAGAATCTGGACGGAGAAGAAGAAAATGGTATAAATGAACATACCGAGAAGAGAAACAGTAGAGACGGCGATGGAAGAATGAGCGAATCGGAGACGATGAGAAAAAAGCTTTTGATAATTGAGAGTGAGGATGGGTTCTATTTTAATATTTAAGAGAAAAGGGGTTTTTCTATAGAGATTCTAAAATAAAAGGATATGTTACGCAATTACCAGAAACTTAAAAGAAAATAAAAATGATTTTGCTTTCATTGAGAGTTGAACTCAAGACCTCCCGCTTACTAAACGGGTGCTCTAACCAACTGAGCTATGAAAGCTTTGTTGGTATTATTGGTATTACTAAGTTACTCTACAAAATTTAAACTCAGATTTATTTCAAATTATTTTTCGTTTTAAAAAGTTTTTTTTGTTTCAATTAATTGTCTTTTCAATACATATTTTATTTATTTTATCAATATTATTTTAAGTTATTAATTTATAGTATCAAATAAAATAATATATTAATTAAAAATAAACGTTTTTCTAATATATGTAAAAAATACTTAAATATTTAATAAAAAATTAACATTCACAAACAAAAATTATATAAGAATTTGCTTCAATTATAAGTTAATTAAATTTTAGTTAGATATACACGTGAATGTAACCAACCATATCATATCAATGTAGCTAAAATCTCAATGCTTTGAGATTAATTAATTACTTAATCTCATTATTTATTACACAATGAATATAATTAGCAATTAAATTCTATCAAAGCATTTGTAATCTACTCTTGTCTCTTATAGTCTTCTTTGTAATATATAGAAACCACAAAATTAGATTTATAACGTATGAACACAGTGTGGTTCAAATTCAGTAGTTAGATACTTCTGCATTTATTTCAAAGATGACATCTTAAAAAAAAAATCTTTATTTTTATTTTTGAAAAAATGTTTATTAATTCGGGAAAATATCAAAAAGAATCAAATAGAACAAACCAATATGTTACCAAATTTGGTATGATGACAAAAATATAGATGAGATAACCCCTTTGACTTGGCAATTATTTATTAACCATTTTCATCAAATTAAATTTTAAATATAAATGGATTATTAAATTTTTTTAAAACACTAAAATATTATTTTTGTTTTCAGTTTTGATTTTCGATCATTGTAATATTAAACATAAAATATATATTTTTAAAAAATCATTATTATTTAAAATGCAAAAGAAAAACACAAAAATTATCGATTATTCCAATGTCTCTCTACTCTGACTCTCGTTGACCTTCCTCTTCTCTTTCCCATTGGCTTCATTCATCTTCCTTCACATGCACTCATTTAAAATTACCTATCTCTGCATTTACTTCTCTAACTCACCACATCAACACATATACAGAGAGAGAGACTAGTCCCCATGCACCGTTCTTACAACCAATAGTTTTTTAACTTCAACAAAAAAAAACCAAACTGTTGTCTTAAATTCAAACACTAGTCTTAAACTCTACTAAGAACTCGAATAAGCTTCTTCGTTCACTCTCTTGTTTCCTTAAGGAAGAAAAAAATGTATCTTCTTGTTGTTCTGTGTTTACTCTGTTTTACAATTGGGTCTGGTTTGGGTCAACCGGGTCAAAGCGATGATGATCTTCAAACTCTTCTTGAACTGAAGAAATCTTTTGTTACAAACCCTAAAGACGAAGATCTTCTTCGAAATTGGAATCTCAGTGATCCCAATTTCTGTAGCTGGAGTGGTGTTAATTGCGGTGATGGATCAATTCGTGTCGTTGTTGGTTTAAATCTCTCCGGTTTGGGTTTAACCGGTTCAATTTCTCCTTTGATTGGTCGGTTTAATAACATAACCCAACTTGACTTATCCCAGAACATGCTTGTGGGTCCCATCCCAACTACTCTCTCCAACCTCTCTTCTTCCTTGGAATCGTTACATCTCTTCTCTAACCGACTCAGTGGCGAGATACCGAGTCAACTCGGCTCACTTGTGAAACTCAAATCGTTAAAAATCGGTGACAACAAACTCGTCGGATCTATCCCGGAGACGTTTGGGAATCTTGTTAATCTCCAGACACTTGCATTGGCCTCGTGTAGACTCACCGGTTCGATACCTAGTCAACTCGGTCGACTCGTTCAACTCCAGGATTTGGTAATACAAGATAACCAGCTCGAAGGACCGATTCCGGCGGAGTTAGGTAACTCCACCAACCTCTCTTTGTTTGTAGCCTCGTATAATCGCCTCAACGGGACTTTACCGGCGGAGCTGAGTCGACT
>KE157045.1:29959-52640 GCA_000411055.1 Leavenworthia alabamica
AAAACAACAGCTTATCCGGTGAAATACCGAGTCAACTCGGTGATTTGGTTAATCTTCAATACCTTAACCTCGGTTGTAATCAACTACAAGGTTTGATTCCGAAGAGATTAACAGAGTTGATGAACCTTCAACAGCTTTTCTTAACATGGAATAATCTCACCGGAGTATTACATGACGAGTTCTGGAACATGAATCAGCTTATGAACTTGGGTTTATCTAAGAATCATCTCTCTGGTTCTTTATCAAAGAGCTTATGTTCTAACAACACAAGCTTGATTCAACTAGAACTGTCTGATACTCAACTTTCCGGCGAAATTCCGACAGAAATCGGAAAATGTCAGTCATTACAAATCCTTGATTTGTCGAACAATGCGCTCACAGGTCGAATCCCAGATTCATTGTTTCAGCTCGTTGAACTCACAGATCTTAGTCTTCACTATAATAACTTGGAGGGTACGTTATCTCCATCAATATCTAACCTAAAGAATCTTCAAGACCTAATGTTGTATCACAATAACTTGGAAGGCAAGGTACCGAAAGAAATCGGATTGCTTAGTAAAGTGAAGAGACTTTATCTATACAAGAATCGGTTTTCGGGTGAAATCCCGGTTGAGATTGGGAATTGCAAGAATCTGAAGAACATTGACTGGTTTGGGAATCATTTCAGTGGAGAGATTCCTTCTTCAATTGGAAGATTAAAAAAGCTTACTTGGCTTCACTTAAGACAGAACAAGTTTGTTGGTAATATTCCCGCCAGTTTGGGTAACTGTCACCAACTGACACTTTTGGATTTAGCTGATAACCGGCTTTCCGGTTCGGTTCCTTCCTCATTCGGGTTGTTAAAGTCGTTAAAACAGTTAATGTTATACAACAATTCTCTTCAAGGAGACCTTCCTGATTCACTTATCAACCTAAAGAATCTCACAAGAATCAACTTTTCCGGCAACAAGCTCAACGGCTCGATCAATCCGATGTGCGGTTCAAGTTCTTATCTTTCATTTGATGTGATGGATAACAAATTCCAAGGAGACATACCTCTTCAATTAGGGAACTCTCCGAATCTTGATCGATTGCGGTTAGGGAATAATCAATTCACAGGAAGGATTCCTTCAACATTTGGAAAGATCCGCAAGCTTGGTTTATTAGATATCTCAAATAATTCTCTAACTGGGATCATACCGGTAGAACTCGGTTTTTGCAAGAAGCTAACACACATTGATCTCAACAATAACTTCCTTTCAGGGCCAATACCTTCATGGCTTGGGAAGCTTCCATTGTTAGGAGAACTCAAGCTTTCTTCTAATCATTTTACTGGACCTCTCCCTACTGATGTGTTCAACTTAACACAGCTTCTTGTGCTCTCTCTTGATGATAATTCACTTACCGGCTCGATCCCAAAAGAGATTGGGAACTTGGAAGCTCTCAATGTACTTAACCTCGAAAAGAATCAGTTTTCAGGTCCTCTTCCTTCAACAATAGGTAAGCTAAGCAAGCTTTACGAGCTTCGGTTATCGAGAAATTCCTTAACCGGAGAGATCCCGGTTGAGATAGGACAGCTACAAGATCTTCAAAGTGCTTTAGATCTCAGCTACAACAACTTCACCGGACCTATTCCAACTACGATTTCGACACTAGATAAGCTTGAATCTCTTGATCTGTCTCACAATCAGCTTATAGGAGAAGTTCCAGGACATATAGGAGATATGAAAAGCTTAGGACATCTCAATCTCTCTTACAACAACCTCAAAGGGAAGTTAAAGAAACAGTTCTCGAAATGGCAAGCTGATACCTTTGAAGGCAATGTAGGTCTTTGTGGAAGCCCTCTTAGTCATTGCAACAAAGGTAAATCAAACAAGAAACACCAAGGTCTTAGTCCAAAAACCGTGGTTATAATCTCCGCGATTTCATCGCTAGCAGCGATTGTATTGATGGTACTTATCATATTCCTCTTCTTTAAGCAAAGTCTTGATCTTTTCAAGAAAGGTAACAAAGGATTCTCATCAAGTTCTTCTCCTTCTTCACAAACTCCATTCTTTAGTAATGGAGGTTTAAAGTCAGATATAAAGTGGGAAGACATTATGGAAGCTACAAATCACCTTAACGACGAATTCATGATTGGATCTGGAGGTTCAGGAAAAGTCTACAAAGCAGAGTTAAAGAAAGGTTATGATGCAACCATAGCTGTGAAGAAGATTCTATGGAAAGATGATGTGATCTCAAACAAAAGCTTTAATAGAGAAGTTGAAACTCTTGGAAGAATTAGACATAGACATTTGGTTAAGCTAATAGGTTATTGCAGTAGCAAAGCACAAGGCTTGAATCTTTTGATTTATGAGTTTATGGATAATGGAAGTGTATGGGATTGGCTTCACTCAAAGAACAAAGATGTTCTTGATTGGGAAACAAGATTGAAGATTGTGGTTGGGATAGCTCAAGGAGTAGAGTATCTTCATTATGATTGTGTTCCTCCTATTGTTCATCGCGATATCAAATCGAGTAATGTGCTTCTTGATTCAAACATGGAAGCACATCTAGGAGATTTCGGACTTGCCAAGATCTTAACTGAGAATGATACCAACACAGAATCAAACACATTGTTTGCTGGCTCTTATGGCTACATTGCACCAGGTAACACATATCTTTAATCAAGCTCGGTCCAGAGAGGTACCTCCTAGGGCATAGTTAGTCTCTTCCATTGTTTAACCTAATAGGGTTTGTTTTTTCGCAGAGTATGCTTACTCGTTAAAGGCGAATGAGAAGAGTGATGTTTACAGTATGGGGATAGTATTAATGGAGATTGTGACAGGTAAAATGCCAACTGAAGAAGTGTTTGATGAAGAGATGGATATGGTTAGATGGGTAGAGATGGTTCTTGAGATGCCGCGAGGTTCTAAAGAAAAAGAGAAGCTGATTGACTCAAAGGTTAAACCACTTTTACCTTATGAAGAAGAAGTAGCTTATCAAGTTCTTGAAATAGCAGTTCAATGTACAAAGACTTATCCTCAGGAAAGACCAACTTCAAGACAAGCTTGTTACTATCTTCTTAATGTCTTCAATAATAGAGCTATGAGTTATATGGAGAAGTGAGCTTGAAGACACCAAGATGAGTAAAACCTAAAAAATTCTTCTTATGAAAAAAAACTTTGTTTTGCTTTAGAGTTGATTGTTGCATTGTTTATGTAGACATATATAATTCTCAAAACCTTAAATTTCTATGATAAATAATTTCAACATATTTTTATGTCATTAGCAAAACTTAATATATATATATATATATATCATTTTACTTCTTACTATATATAATTATTATTATTTTTGTTATTATCATGTATTATGATGATAGAGTAGTACAAACCACTAAACTATATGTTTATGTTAAATAGTGTAAAATTTATCCATTTATTAAAACTATGTTCAAATTTACCAAGAATCATTTCCATTCTAATTTATTGTTATATTTTATAAGTTAAAACTCTTTAAATCACCAATTAGAAAATGATTTACATCCATATATGTGAAGCAATATAATCAAATTAATAAATCTAATTAGGAGAATTAAAAACAAAATGAATCCCCTGTCTGAAGACAAGTCTCCAAAACTTTGAACTTCTCAAATCATTTGTATATAAAAATGAATCAAAAGCTGATTCAATTGTTTGAGTCAATCCCATTAACAATTCAAGAATTAACCATTTGGTTTTAGTTTAATGAATAAGTTTATTTGTTCGATATATGAAATTTTAAGTCCGAAAAAACCTATATTTCTCATATACGAGATTCACATCAAGTTAAATTCATCATATTTGGACAATCGAACATTTTTTTGCTTGCGACTCGAACATGCGACTTCAAAATTTTCTAAAATAATTTACCGGTTGAGATATCACACTTTAATTTACAAATAAGTTACCATTACTTGATTTAGAGACCATAATTTATATTCATCCAACTACATATGGACTCAGTATTTAGTTTTATATTAACATAGAAAATTCATTACAAAAATACACCAACTTGTTATAAAAATACATAAATATAATTTTCTCAAATCCAAAAAGGTATTTTTATTAGAAAAAAAAATTAAAAGAAAAGGTAAACATGTAATCAAGAAAAGAACCAAGTCCACAAAATTCAAAGATAGAGTTACACAGCATCTAATCACTAAACTTGTAATATTATTATTACTAACCATAAAATATGAAAAATATTATCTGTATATAATGAATAGGTCAAGTATAAGAGAAAAAGTCTTAAACTCATAAGACTCAACTTCTTCTTCATTCTTAAGTGTAAAATAAAACAGAGCAATTTTGAAAAACCAGAACAGAGGATTTTTTTTATCTCTGTGATGAATATGGATCGTTTCAACAAGTGTCGTTATTATCTTGTCGATGATTCACAAAGTAATGAAGATGAGAAGAATAAAGAGGTTCTTGAATGTTTTTCAAGATCCTCTGTTTCTGAAACAGAGGACTCTCTGCATACTCCTTCTTCTTCTTCTTCACAAGAGACCATTTCCAATTCATTATATAATCCGGGTCAAACCGAGGACACATCAGAGAATGTTCTAACCATAAAAGCTTCTTATCTGGTTCAGATTTGGGAAGCTAGGTTACAGCCTTCAAGCTCAAGTCAAAATGTGAATAGCGCAACGGAAACTAAAGATTCATCTAGACCAGTATCTTCTCAAGTGAAGAAGGTGTCTGATAAAACTAGAGATAAGAATGTTTTGCAAGAAAGAGTTGAGAAAAATGTTCCGATGAAGACTCAAGACGCGACTTATAAGCCGAAGAACACAATCTTGATTGAAGATGAAGGCAATAAGAACATTCTCAAGAAACCTAGAGTTGAGGAAAACTCCAAAGAAGAAGAGGAAGCAATGAACAAGTCTTCAATGAGTATTGCAGAGAAGGTGAATCTATGGGACTCTAAGGAGAGAACTAATAGGATAAAAACTATGGATAAAGGTACAAGAAGAGTCATTGAAGTCAAACCAATGGAGATTGATGAGGAGAATCAAGAAGAATTGAGTATGGTCCTTGACTCACAAGTACTTCAAAACAGTTGGGATGAAAATCCAATGGAAGATGAAGAATCAAGAAATCTAAATCATGATTGGATTAGAAGTATAGCGCAGCCACAGAAACATTGGAAAGATCTTAAGAAGCAAAGGGAACTTGAGATTATGAACATGAGCTCCGAAAAAGATGATATTAAGACCTTGATTAAGAGGTATGTTATGTGATCAGTTCTTGATTCTTTTAAAGATTAGGTTTAACATTTTGTTTGATGTTTAATGATATGAGTTTGCACCTAAAAGAAATTGTGATTGCTTGTGTAGAAGGATTGTTCCTATCTGCCTCGCAGGCGAACTTCCGGAAAGGATCACTAAAATCTTGCTTTCAAATGGAAAAAAGAAGTTAGGAGTCAAAAGCACTCATGTTGAAGATGAAGTGGGAAAGCCAAAAGAAGAAGACAAAAGCACTCATGTTGAAGATGAAGTGGGAGAGACAAAAGAAGAAGACAAAAACACTCATGTTGAAGATGAAGTGGGAAAGACAAAAGAAGAAGAAACTGAGAAGGGTTCGGTTGAGTGTTCAGCAAGGAATAAAGAGAAACAAGAAGAAGAAACTGAGAAGGGTTCGGTTGAGTGTTCAGCAAGGAATAAAGAGAAACAAGAAGAAGAAACTGAGAAGAGTTTGGTTGAGTGTTCAGCAAGTAACAAAGAGGAACTAGAAGAAGATGAAACATTGAAGGATCATGAGAATACTTCCTTTGTGAGTTCTGTCTCTTCTTTTATTAAAAACTCTAGGGTTACGTGTTGGTGAAGTAACACATGTTATTAATACAGGAAACACAGATATGTGATCTCAATGATCTCAAGGAAGAAATCAAACAGCTCCGAAGAGAAATACTCGAACTAAAAAGCTTAGTTAAACCTTGCGTCTATGTCAAGAAATCAGTTTCTGGTGAGTGAATCTCTAAAATCTCATGTAGATTCCAACGTTGAAACATGTAAGTGTAATTAACTTAGGTTTAGTTTCAGATTCTTTGGAAAGAAAATGTTGTGTCTGCTTCCAGATGCCTATAGACTCGCTTCTATATAAGTACGTACGTAGTACGTATGCATGTCTGCATGCAAAACGTAAATAGCGATTGTGGTCAAAACGCAAACGCTGTAATGAAATCATGGTTTTGTTTTGTAGGTGTGGACATATGTGCACTTGTCTGAAATGTGCTCATGGGCTTAAGAATTGTCCGATCTGTATGGCTCCAATTGTAGATGTTGTGAAGACCTTCTTGAATCTTAGGGCTCAAGAAATAAATTAAATTGATATTGTAAATTTAATTTGGAAAGGTGAAATAATCTGATTTATATATGCTAAGTAAAGATTGTTTACTAATATTTTATAAGCTTTTTCATGTGTATATAATAAGAATGTTTGTGACTTGTATACAATATGATTGGTTCTAATTCTAATTGATGATTTTATATAACTAAAAATATATAAATGATGTTTTTGAAAAAATCGAAAAAACATGAAAATGATATAGTATAATATAAATTAAGGGACCCCTTTGTAACTAGGGTTATAAATTGGCTAGAGACAAAAAATAATTAGATTGCCCAACATTGGTTGGACATATCTCTTGAAGTGTTTCTATCATCCTACTTAGTACATTTAAATATATGAGACAAATATAATAATAGATTCAAGGAGAATAAAACCAAAAAAAAAAGCAAATTTATTTCTAAAATGTTATATATTATTCTTGTAAGAAAACAAAGTCATATATTGAAGAAATTTGTTTTTAATATGTTAGCCTATTAGAATTTTTTTTGTAATATAAAAATAAATGTATGATTATTTAATTTGGTAAGTGAAGAAAAAATAAATACACTATTTTGTTTAGATCCAAGTAGTTCTGGGATAACAGAACGGAACACTTTGATCGGATCGGTAAAAATCAAAATAGATTGGATTCGAGTTTATCGAATATAAATTAATCGATTTAATTTTATTTCTAATTTAAATTTTAGATCGGATTTAATTAGTTTAAAATAATTAATTTACTCATTTTGTTCGGATTATCCGGATTAAAATTATATAATTTTAATATAATAAATCGAATAAATAATTTTTTTTTATCCGATTAATCTGAATTTTTTTTGCATGGATTCAATCCGATTAAATCGTGATCCAAACCGATTAATTCGAGATTTTTTTTGTTTATTCGATAAATTTCAAAAATTTTGAACAAACAACCGATTACCGAGTAACTCTATCTATTTAATCCGATTAATCCATTTGTCCAGGGTGATATCTAAAGTGAATATACTTTTGTTTCTGAATATTTTATATGAAAACAATATATGTATAATCAACAATTAATATAAGAATGATGGAAAATATGAATCTTAGACTTATTCATAGAGCAAACCATCCACATGAAATAAAAGTGTTCTTCACATCTTTCTCAGATATAGATTATAATTTGCAATCATACATGTCTCTATATGCATCATTAATATCAATATTATTAAATATAATATCATGGTATAAGTATATGGGCAACAAAGTTGTTTGGTCGAAGAAAGGAAATGAAAATAAAAATCTATATCTCATTTAAAAGAAAATAAAAAGCTTTAAAAAAAAACTTTAATATATTCTTAAATATTAAATTTATTTTATATAGTTTATTTATTAACACATGGCATGTCTCCTCCTCGTGATTCCATTTAAGAATCACATCAACCCATCTCTTTCATTTTCTTCTTTTCTTTTGTCAACCTTTTTTGTAATAAAGTTTTATCTTCTAATTAAATGGGATTAATAAGTATTACAATAGATTATGGTTTATTAAGTATGATTAAAAGGAGAAGAAGAAAGAGTTGACATATGAAGAGACATTGGTTGTTCGGTTGTCATACTACAAAACCTTCTAATAAACTTTAAATGATTACACTTTTGTCTAAACCTTTTAATTTTTGATTATTCAATAAAATAGTTTATGCATGTGATATGTCTAGCTAATTTTTTTTTATTAAAAGATCTCGGATCAAGACCTAAACTAATTTTTTAGAACATGTGAAAGAGCCGGATTATAATATACTAGTTTAGGACTTAAATAGATGAGTTTTAAGTATTTAAAAATAAATTTAAATAAAAAATTTTAAAAAATTGGTAATTAATATATTTTAAAATTAGAAAATAAATAAAAAATGTTTTATTTATGATTTATTCTTACACAATCACTATAAATATTTTTAAATTAAAATATAACTAATTAATCATAAATTTACTATATAAACATTGATATTTTAAATGTTAAGTTAAATCTATAAACTGTCTAGTAACAATTAAAATCGTAATCAACATCAAAATTTTAAAAAATTAAGAAATATCTAGTTTTATTAAATAAAATAACAAAATATTTTTTACACGCGTTGGAATTTTATCGATCAAATGTCATGATCTTACTAATAAAGTTTTTGACACGTATCGATTTTTTGTGAGAGTTATCAAAATTTGTATAATAAAATATTTTAATCTATTATTATCGTATCTTATCCATATAAGTGTATTAATGTTTGTATGGCTACCAAAGGGTTATTTTAATTTTTTTAGAAATATGTCTTGTGTTTATCCTTAAAGATTATATTATTATAATCTTGAAGGACCATATATGTAGATAAAGGCTTAAATGTAAGCTTTAGTTAGCTAAAAGATGAGATTCCATAAAAAGCTGAAGCTGGTCCATTGTTACACAGCTTAACACTTGGGACCAATTTCATATTATATTCTTATGCTATCTTTTTTTGTGTCTCAATAATTTATATGTTTATCATTATAGAATTGTACTAGCTTTCATATTATATTCTTATGCTATTTTTTTCTGTCTCAATAATTTATATTTCTATCACTATAGAATTGTACTAGCTAGATTTCATATTATATTCTTTTATTATCTGTTTTTCTGTTTCAATAATTTATATTTTTATCATTGTAGAATTGTACTAGTTTATTATCCCAAATAATTATTTTTCATAAAGTTTCTACAACTATCTTGCAGTAACAAAAGAGTATTTTTTAAATGTAAATTTATGGTAGTTTTCTAATTTAATAGGTTAATAAGAATGATTTTTGTATTTGAGACTATCATATGATTTTTTCTAAGGGTTTAATTGGTTTAAACGCACTAATTAGATAAATCATATTTTTGAAAATTTAATTTCATTAAATATATTCTAGTATCAACCTTTATTCACTTACTACTCTCCCAAAACTCCTTCCGTTTTATAATAATAAATTTTCTAATTTTTGAATATTTTATAATATTTAATTTTTACTAATATTTAATGAAATTATAAATTAAAATAAATTTAACAAATATTAAATAGATAACTAAAAATATTAATTATTTAAAAATTTGAACAAATATATAACTAAAATAAAAAAATTAAAATTTTTTACTTTTGTATGTAAAAAATACAAAATCAAATATTATGCAACGGAGGGAGTACTACTCTTCAAAAAATTTGAAAAACTCTTCATAAATAAAAATAAATGAGGTATATTTGAAATTTTAAGATTTTTATTGTAATTTTAAAAAGTGAAATATAAGATATGGTATCTTGGAGTACTATTCATAAACTATTTGCTAGAAAATAATGAAATGGTAAAAGGGTGGATATAATAATTTAGAAAAAAATAAAAGATTTGATTGTGAAGCAACTTGTCAAGCTGGATCTTAAATGAAAGGTCTCTCTCAAAATTAAAATAACTCAACAGCAATATTAACAGTAAAGGCAAAAGTGAGAAAATGACCCTTATTTTTCTCACTCACAAATTGCTAATAATACAAAAGAGTCTTAGGATCACAATACTATATAATTAATAATTTCTCTTCACAAGCAATATTACATTGAAACAAAAATTGTAAAACAAGAATCAGTATATAAAACTTTATATTATTAGTAAGAAAAAAAAATTGTGAAATGAAATATCAAGATATTTTAAAACTTGATATGCATATGTTTTTAAAAAATTAATAAAAAAAATCCCTTAAAAAGGTTTTAATATTCTTTAATATTAAAGTACTTAAACTAAGAGTAAAATAAAATTCTAAACCTTTTTAAAACTATTCCCTAAAATACTTAATTTATGATATTTTGGGGAATAAAAACCAAAAAAAAAAAGTGTGTATTTATTAGAGAGACTCACCAATCCTTCTCTAATACTAATAATAATAATTAAAAAAGATAATATCAAGCTATTAAATACAAAACATTATGCAAATATATAAATATAAGATAAGATAAAGAAAAAAAAAAGAATGTGGTGTCCTTGTCCTACAATGTGACCCAAGAATAGCACTTCCCTAAGCCATAGGCTATTATGGATTTGCATTACATATCTCACCCCACCATGTTCCTACAGAACCAAACTTCTCTTTCATTACAAAACCCTAATTAACTAAAACCTAACTAACCTTATTAAACACTAACTAACACTCTTGTCTCAAAACCATAATTAGGGTTTACATATTTTTAAGCTTACCCCACTATTTATCATCCTTTAGCTCCTATATAAAAACCCTTTTAGAGATCTCTCATTTATCATCATCTTTCAAGAACATAAAGCTAGAGAAAGCAAACAAAGATGTGTTCTTCAAAATCAAAGAACTTAGGTCAAGAAACCATTTCTCGGATCAATGGTAGACCGGTTCTTCAACCAAAATCAAACCAAGTTCCAACATTAGACCGGCGTAACTCACTCAAGAAATCTCCTACTAAGCCTTTGAATCCAAGTGTATCAAAGATAACCTCACCTAGACCTAAACCACTTTCTTTAAACTCTCCTCCTTTGTCTCCAAAACTAAAACCCTTAAGAAAAGCTAGTTCTTGTAAGGAACTAGTTACATCTACCACTGAGGTTATGCCTATGGTGAGTGTTGAGAAGCAACCTGGAAGTATAGCAGCTGCAAGAAGAGAAGAGGTTGCGATGAAACAAGAAGAGAGAAAGAAGAAAATATCTCATTATGGTAGAATTAAATCTGTAAAATCTAATGAAATAAACTTAAATGTTGAACATGAGAAGAAGAAGAAGAGATGTAGTTTCATTACTACAACTTCAGGTTTGTTGTGTTACTTGTTTAGCAAGAAACCCATTTAATTTTTTTATTATTATAATTTAAAGTTAATTAATGGATCTAAATTAAAATATTGATTTATTTAACAGATCCAATATATGTAGCTTATCATGACAATGAATGGGGAGTTCCTGTTCATGATGACAAGTAAATTAAATATATTTTTCTTATAATAATAAAGAAGATTTTTATAATAAATAAAACTAATTATAATTAATGTTTTTAAATAATTTTTCAGCTTATTGTTTGAGCTTTTGGTCTTAACCGGAGCTCAGGTTGGGTCAGATTGGACTTCTGTTTTAAAGAGAAGAAACATTTTTAGGTAAAAAAATTCAAGAAACATACAATTAATTAAATTATAAATTTTTGTATAAATTTTGCTTTATTGGTTAAATTAATTTATTTGACTATATATGTAACCTTTGGTTTCACAGAGAGGCTTTCTCTGGTTTCGAAGCAGAGTTGGTGGCAGACTTCAATGACAAGAAGATACAGTCTATAGTCAATGACTATGGCATTGTCCTTAGCCAAGTCCTTGCTATTGTTGACAACTCTAAACAAATTCTCAAGGTATGTTAGGGCTTATAATCTGGTTTAGGGTTCGGTTTGATTTGTTTTTTTATTTTTGTAAATTTTATAAAATTATAAACCTTTTAACCATTTATAATTTGGTTATGTGGTTCAATTTAGTGTTTAATTTTGGTTTTTTTTTTGTTTGTTCGGGTTTTTGTTGGGTTTGGGGTTGTCCGGTTCGGTTTGGGGTTGTCCGGTTCGGTTTGGTTGAGTTGATTATGTTTCACACTATTAGCGACTAAAGATATATAATTAATTTTTTCTAATTCATCTTTAAGTAAAATTATATTAATTTTTTTGTATAGGTGAAAAGAGATTTTGGATCATTTAACAAATACATTTGGGAATTTATAAAAAACAAACCAATCACAACAAAATACACATCATGCCAAAAGATTCCGGTTAAGACATCAAAATCAGAGACCATAAGCAAAGACATGGTTCGTCGTGGGTTCAGATTCGTTGGTCCAACAGTTATACATTCGTTAATGCAAGCTGCTGGTTTAACCAACGACCACTTGATCACTTGTCCGAGACATCTTGAGTGTATGGCCATCACAGCTCTATAAGGCTAAGGCATACATATCATTCTTGTTGTCACATTGGCTTTAATATATGTAATTAAATAATATTTATGTATCATCATTTTAGTACTATAATTTTTAATTTTGTCTAATTATTAGAGTACTTTATCTACCATTTGATATTTAGATTTGAGGTCATAACTTTAGGTATTGATATTGTACAAAAGCTTATTTTATGTGTTGTGTGTGATTTGCTTTGAATTTAATATATGTGTGGATATGTTTATTTAGGTTATTTAATTCGGTTTATTCAATTTAATATAATATTCAGATCAGTTTATTCAATTTTTTGGTTTAATAAAGTTTCTACATTATTTCAAACCAGACTAAAGCATACCAAACAGAAGTAGATTTAGAACTACCACCTAAACCCAATAACTAAAACCGATATATTTTGGTTTGGTTTTCGGTAAACCAACAATATTTGTTTTTCTTAACCTTTTTTTATAGCAAATTAAAAAGCTTAAAAAAAAGTTTTTGCTTGTGTGGTCTTTACTTAGGGCAAAGATAAGTTTTAACTTTGTAAACATCTATAAATTACATTTTAATTTTATTTATTTGAAATCATCTAGTACACATGATAAAAAAATGATTTTGAGTATATTCGAACCATGTTGTGGATTTATCCTATTCTGAGAATGAAATTTCATATATTAAAAGTACTATGTAGACTGAGAATAAGGCCCATAATGGCTTGGCATGACATTGCTAAGGCCCATCATTCACATAGGCCCTGATTACTTATGAATATTTTTTTGTTATTTATATATTTTTTTGGTGAATATGACATTATTCAAATAAACATTTTTTTACATTTTTGAGAATTTAGAGAAAAAAAGAACCCAAAAGTTGAAGTAAGCTCATTTTACAATTACATGATCTCTTAATATTCTCTGCAAAACTACAATTCTCATTTAGAACACTAATTTCATTTTTATTTAATTCGACTTAAATACTAGTTTCTTACACGATTCATCATCTCTACGCTATTTAATAAAGAAACCACTTTCTATAAATTAGAATAAAATGATTTTACAATATACATTTCTTGTAGATTAAACATTTTTTAATAGTAGTTGTGTGTGTTTGACTTTATTGGTATTTGTATCTTTCAACTATAGGAAAAAATGGGACAATAGATACAACTTTGCAAGGTAGGACCAAACTAGGTTGGTCAAACATGTGTTCTTGTAAATGCCCTAGATTTGTGTCTATGGTTGATAATTCATAGGGCCATAATCTAGCTAGATCCGAACCTTAAAAAAAATAAACTTAATGGTATTTACAAGTCCGGTCCTAGCTAAGATCTCGATTACTTTTGCATTTGCTTGAATGATTATTTATTATATATTAGGGGGAAAAATTCACATATTCACATTTTATGCAAAAAAAAAACTAGTGAAATCCACCACAAAATTCATATATTATATTATGAAGGATTATTTATTATATTAGGGGGAAAAAATTCACGTATTCACATATTAAGAACTAAATCAAACTAGTGAAATCCACCACAAAATTATTAATAAATAAATAATGTGAAGTCAAAATGTTAATTTTCTTGAGTGTAAAAAACATTATTAACTTTTGGTAATTTATTATAAAAGAAAAAATATTTTACAAGACTAACATACATTACATTAAATTACTAAACTCAAGATTTTGAATTAAGAACTAAATTAAACTAGATAAATCAACCACAAAAATATCAATAAATAATGTGCAGTCAAAATGTTAATTTTTTATGTACTTGAAATTCTAGATATAAAAAAATTAACAACAATATTTTATTTTGGTAAAATAATACGAAAGAAAAATATTTTACAAGACTACTTACATTACATCTTATAATATTATATATTCCATCATAGTATATTAACCTTATAAAATATAACAAAATTATACATGTCCCATCAATTTTTTTTTTATTATTTCTTCAACAATTTTCTAAACCACTCAGCTGATTTCTTTGGATATCTCTTACGTCCATCATTAAAATCCACAAAAACCAACCCAAACCGAACCGTATATCCCATATTCCATTCAAAGTTATCTAACAAAGACCATGCAAAAAAGCCCTTCACATTAGCCCCAATCAAGATAGCATCTTGAACCATCTCAAGATGTCTAACATAGTAATCAATCCTCTCAAAATCTTTAAGTAATATTTCACCAGTATTAGCTTCATCTCTTCCATTCTCGGTTATGTACATAACCGGATCTTTAAACTTATACTTTGTATAGAGAATAACATCACGTATCCCTTTTGGATATACCAAAAGCCACTCCGATGCAGCCATTGGACCTATGGGAACTCCATCTCTTTCACCAGTGATACTAACACAAGGATCAGTAAACATTGTAACGTTTTCAAGAGTGCATGCAACATTTTTTACGTAAGATGAAGTGTAATAGTTAATGCCAATAAAATCATATGAGCCTTTAAGTAGCTTAGATTGTTGCTTAGTGAATGTAGGTAAACGACCACCTTTGATGTAGTTAACCATATCAACCGGGTAGTTCCCGGTTACTAGTGGCTCCATGAAATAGTCGAATGTGAAAGCCATGGCTCGTGCTGCGGCTAACTTATCCTCGGTTGATTCCGTGTAAGGCAAGTACCAACCCACATTTAAAGAGATACCAACTTGACCTTGTTGTGAGGGCTTGTATTTTTCTCTATAGAGTTTGACAGCTTCTCCATGAGCAAGGATAAGGTTGTGACCAACTATATAAGGCTCAGTGGCTCCATTACCACCAGTACAATTAGGGTTTGTGAATCTTGAACATCTTCCTGGAGCCAATACACCAAGAACATATCCTTGTTGCACTATAGTTAATGGCTCATTTATTGTTATCCAATGCTTTACTCTATCTCCAAAGTTCTTGAAACAAAGATCAGCGAAATCGCGAAAATCATTTACAATCTCAGCCCCAAGGAATCCACCATAAGCATCTTCAAGACTTTGTGGTGTGTCCCAATGAAAAATAGTAACAAAAGGTTTAATTCCTTTAGACAAAAGCTCATTGATCAAGTTGTTGTAATAATCAATACCAACTTGGTTAATTCCTCCTTTTAGAGTTCCACGTGGCAAGATTCTTGACCATGAGATAGAGAATCTATAAGCATCAAAACCAAGTTTATCTAATAAAGCCACATCTTTCTTGTAAAGATGATAAGAATCATCTGCAATAGATCCATTGCTACCATCTTTGATCTTCTCTGGATACTTCTCTGAGAAAGTATCCCATATACTTGGTCCTTTACCATCTTCATGAGCACCTCCTTCAATTTGGTAAGCAGATGTTGAAGCTCCAAAAATGAAATCTTTTGGGAAATCACTTCTTTTTATTTTAGGGTTTGAAGATTTGTTTTTGGCAATAACTTTAATATTGAAGGCTAAGATAATTATGAATACTAGTAAAGAAATATTATTTTTACCTCTCATTCTTGATTTTATTTTTTGATTGTTATTAAATCTTGTAAAAAATATGAATTAAGTGTAGATTTATATAGGTATGAAAAAGAGTTGTTGTTGTGGTACAAGATATGTAAATTTATTAATAGAAAATGTGTGGGTGAGATGAATGAGTAACTTCTTAAACTTCTAGATGTTCTTAAATAAATAAAAAAGTCAAATTATCTTATCTAATTATCTTTCTAATGTCCAAAAGATAGCAAAACGTAATTTTGTTTATATTCTTTTAGGTTATCTAATTGTTGAACAACTTGCATCGTTTATCTTACTACACTAGTAAAAAAAATTCAAATAGCCACGAATTAGCCACGAATCATTTTTCAATTTCATGGTTTTTTTAAAAAAAGCCACGAATTTGTCACGAAAAAGTCACGAATTTCATTTTAGCCACGAAAAATCCACGAATTTAAGAGTTTAACAAATTAATATTAAATAAGTATTATTCAAAAAGAATATTAATCTATTATAATAAGTTATAGAGTAATTACTTCTAATATCATTATTTATAGTTTATGGGACAAAATTACATTATTTTCTTTAATTATACATAAATACTATTTTTTTATTAAAATCATATTTTTAATTTTATGTAGTATTTAGTGGTTGGGTTTAGTTTTTAATTATTTGGGTTGAGTATTTAGTGGTTACATATAGTATTTATTGTTTTAGGTTTTGTGTAATTTCTTAAAAATATAATCTAATTTTTAATTCAATTGAATTATTAAATGGTAATTTTGTTTTAAATTAATTTTAATAGTATTTGTGAAACTTAAAGTTAATTTGGTGGTATTTTTGAAAATTTTCCTAACTTATATACTATTAAAAATATATTTAATAAGTTAATTTATTATTCAGATATATAGTTTTAAGGCTTTATAGTTAACCTTTAACATTATTATCTCAATATTTGGATCCAAATATATATGAAAGAGTATTTGTCTATAGCAAACTATGTGAATAATATTTGAAGGATAAGAAAGATCCCAATAAAAAAAAAAGAATTATCAACATATATCTCAATCCAACTCATATTAAAATAAATTCTGATTATTCAATTCGTTTTTTTTATATTTTCTCCTTATATTAAATAAAAATTTTGACATTTAAAAATAATTTGGATATATAGATCTCGTAAATATTAAAAAAATATATCCAGATATCTAAAATAGAAGAATACAATTTTTTCAGAAAACATGAATATATATACATATCTTAATATAATTTCTGAATTATAATTTCTTTTACAACTGCGTGATAAAATTAACTCAAACAGTACTAAGTTGTATCCTAGCATTTTAACAAGTCTATTTGTATTTTGTCTGCATTATCTCTTCAATAAGTTAACTTATAATAACATATTAAAACGTTAATAACTTAATATATAATAACAAATTAAAACCTTAATGAGTTAATATATGATACAAAAAGCTTAAATGACTCAAGGCCCAATTTCAAAGCCCGGTTAACGTACTGGCTAATACTTATAGGCTTTTAGCATGTAAATGTTACAAACCCACACTTAGTTTTCCGCTAGAAACGGCACTTAACATTTACACTCTTCTACTTCATCTTCAAAACGACTTTAGTGAGAAAAGATTTGAAAATATATGGAAGCTTTTGGTGGCTCTGTAATGGATGAACAAGCGATTCAAGTAGGTAAGTTGAGCATTGCTTAGGTTATAAGTTCTTAGATTAGCAAAGAGTTAGTACAATGCAGAAGACTTATAAAGAGATACATGCAGGCTCGTTGCCACGTTCTTTGCATGTTAGTTTGCGTTATGACAAGCCAGAACTGTGACACGTAAGTTTTGTGTATCCATCTTTATAAGAATCAAGAATTAGCATTAATTGTGAGTTCTTTTGGGTTTGTTCGATATATATATATATATAAAGATTTGTATATTTATACATAGGAGTGTAACCCATGTTTTAATGTTTTTTTCATACTTTATCCTTAAGAAGTTGAGGGTGGGATGATTGTCGTGTAAAACAACTAATATTGCAAAATAAAATAATCTTTAAATCTTCCAATTAAACTAAAATAAAAAACATTTTGACGTAAATTCACATAAGTACTGAATTCGATATCACTTCAAACAAAGTTATTCACTACAAGAAAACAGCTTAAAACTGACGGGTAAAACCGTCAAAATCCCATCGGAATGTATTTTTAACGGTTTTCCGACAGATATAACAGTATTATGTAAATGGTCGAAAATTTTAAATTCGTTACAATTCTATCAGAAATTTCTGACGATTGTATGACGGTATTTTGATGGAATTATACCGACGGGTAACTGACGGAATTGTGAATGGAATTTTTTTTTTAAACGTTCCAACAGTTTTCCGACGGGATAGTTATTTTTAAATTAAAAAATTTCATAACATTATAATTATAATTATTTGTTATTAATAAATATATAATTATTATATATTTTGAAATGAACTAAAATTGATAAAATTAAAAAGTTAAAAAATTTTATAATAAAATTGAAATAGAAACAAAATAAGTTTTAAAATAAAATAAAAACATAATAAGTTCTAAAACTAAAACACAATATTGTGTTGTAGCTATGTAAAGTTTTAGGGTTTGGTCCGATGTTATACAATATTGTGTTAGTGAAAAATTAAAATAAGTTTACTACAAAATAGACATAAATAACGACATGATTTTTAAATAAATATTAGTAAGTTGACAAAAGAATCTAAGAACTGTATATATATATCTGATTAAATTATAAAAAAAAGATTATAGTTTAAACATTCTTATATACAACTTAAAATATAAGATTAAGAAACCGTATATGCTATAATAAAATACTTTACAGATCATCCATGAGAGTTCCATTTTCTATATTTGCCAACTGTCATTACAACATCGTTACCAACTGGCAAATTTCTTCTAATATTACATATCTACCCTTCTAATCCTTTTCAACTGTCTAAACCGGTTTTGCAAGGAAACCAAAAATTAAAAATTAATACCAAATTACTCAATCGAACTTTGGAATATATTGAAATTATGTTTATAATAAAAACAATAAATGTATTAATTTCAATTTTATGTAACTGATTCTGGGTTTACTATTGTGAACCGGAGTTGCTTAACCAGTCAACAGAATCGGTTCTGGCGCCAACGGGGAACACACGTACACGACTTAAAAATAGAGGGGTAGTAACGTAATTTAATTGATAATTCCTTCTATAAGTTTCTTAAACATCATAGAGACAGAATCGATTCTGGCAAAGTCTATTGAGACAAAGAAGAGCCTCAGGTAAATAATCATCATCTTATGTAAGATTCATCATAAACTTTTATAATATTCACAAGTTAATATACTTTCTTTTATATATATTATTACTCAGATGATCTTGTCTTGTTCTTAATCTATTAGGTTAAGACTTAAGATCATTTTTGTTTTGGTCATGCATGTAACATGTTCATGTAAATATATATATATAGAAAGATTCTAATAATGTTTTTTTTTGGTGGCAGTAAAAATAATTAAAGATGGGTTATTGGAAATCAAAGGTTGTTCCAAAGTTCAAGAAACTGTTTGAGAAGAGTTCAGATAAAAAGGCTAATGTTGTTGAGGAGAAGCCACGAGAGGTGGTTGAGGAGGTCGTCAAAACCGAAGAACCGGTTAAGGTAGAGGAGACCAAACCGGTGGAGGGAGTTACAAGCGGTGATAGAGAGATAGAAATCGTTGAAGAGAAGAAAGAAGAGGTTAAACCAGTGGAGGCTTCGGTTCCGGTGGCTGTGGAAGAGAAGAAACTAGACTTGGAAGAGGAGAAGAAGACTGCAACGGTGGAAGAGAAGAAGCCAGCCGTGGAAGAGGAGAAGAAGACCGCAACGGTTGAGGAGAAGAAGCTAGCCGTGGAAGAGAAGAAAGAAGAGGTTGTTGTAACGCCGGTTGCTGAAACTCCGGTCACCAAGGCTCTGGAAACTCCGGTGGTTGAAACTCCGGTCACCAAGGCTTTGGAAACTCCGGTGGTTGAAACTCCAACGACCAAGGCTTCAGAAACTACGGTGGCAGAGCCAAAACAAGCTTGAAATTTCTTCAAAAAAAGTATTGTTTGTGTTTGTGTGGATAATTTATTTTGTTTGTTTATTTGTTTTATTATCCATGTGAATTTTTCTTTATACATTAATTTGCTTGTTTGAACTATATAATATATGATCCAGTTCTTATTTTATAAATTCTATATATCCAAAATAAAAAAATCTATATATAAAAGACAAACTCCATTAAACGTATCAATTTTTACCTAATTTAATCTAATCACCCAAGACTTACCAAAATATTAATGTTTATACGTTAAATAATTATATTAAAAATCTTAAATTCAATTAAATATATATAGAAAAAAATAAGTTAATAAGTATATCATATTATTTTTAGTCTATGTTGTTCATACGTGCAAGCAAGCAAGAAAGAAAGTTAAATTAAAATTAATATGCAACCAACTTTATAAAAATCAAATGACGTGATACGCAAACTCTTATTCTATAGCTGGAATTCGCATATTTATTTTAATATATTAGCTACGTAATCTTCCACGATAAAATTATTTAGATAATTAAATAGTCTTCATTAAACAACTTCAATACCTTTTCGTTCAATATAATATATTAAACCGGCGTAACGATTAGGTTAAACCAAGATCATATACGTAACCGGGTTCAGAACCAATAAATTAGTTATGAGTCTATTACTAATCTCACCAAATAATAAACCTTAACACTCCAACTACTGGGCTTTTAACTGGCCCAGTCCATTAACTAGTCTTTAAATTGGACTAAGCCTTCGGGTTATTCTATGAGATCTAGATTAAAACCTCTAATCTCCATTATCTGCTTATGAACCAAACTCAAACTATTTATTTTAATTTATCTCTTAAATCAATTTAGTTAAGTTCAATATTACAACTATTTGAGACTTTGATAATTCTTTATTGAAATTTTTTAACAAAATAAAAATAAACATAAACTAAACAAGTTACATTTATAACAATATTGTTTGGCTAATGGCCTCGAGTCTCGAAAAAACTAAGGAGAAGAAACTTGATCAATACTGCCACCACCATGACCACTATGTGATGGTCCTGTAAATATTTCACTATTTGGCTTATAATTATTCTCCATTAATCTCCTCCCTAAAATCATATATAAATTTATAGTTAATGATATATAATATACTCATAATAATATGTTAATTAAAACTATAACAAATCTCCATGTGAGACTATATGAGTACTTCTACTATTACTATACCATTACCTTTAGAAGATTGTATTTCTACGACACCATTCGAATTATAAGCCATCATTCTCCTCCCTTCATTTTTTATTTTTTTAATTAGATATTTTAGAGTAACAAAAATATTATATAGAAGATATGTTTATTCAACTTTCCTTATTTAAGCTAGAGAAAATTTTATATTCTTTTATTTCCAATAAGCTAGAAATATTTTTAGATTATATATTGCATGAAAATACATCTAAAATCATTGAAAAAACAAAACCCCATCAAAATCTCGTTTTTAAAAAATATTTGTTTCTCTTAAATGATAGGAGGAAAACCATATAAAATTTTATTTACTATGTTAATATTCACGTAGAATATTAAATGTTAGGGAAAAAATTATATTTTAAATAATCAAGGATATATTTGCCAAAATAGTCAAAATTCAACATGAGCTATTTCTTTCTTAATATTTTTTTAGAGTAATTCTTTCTAATACCATTATTTATAGTTTATTGGACAAAATTATATTATTTTTTAATTAGACATAAATACCATTTTTTCTTTAAAATTATAATGTTAGGGTTTATTATTTAGTGGTTGGGTTTAGTTTTTTATTGTTTGGGTTTAGTATTTAGTGGTTGGGTTTAGGGTTTAATGTTTGAATTTTATATAATTTCTCAAAAATATAATGTAATTTTTAATTTAATTGAATTATTAAATGGTAATTTTGTCTTAAATCAATTTTAGTGGTATTTTTAGAAATTAAACTTAAATTGNGTTTATTATTTAGTGGTTGGGTTTAGTTTTTTATTGTTTGGGTTTAGTATTTAGTGGTTGGGTTTAGGGTTTAATGTTTGAATTTTATATAATTTCTCAAAAATATAATGTAATTTTTAATTTAATTGAATTATTAAATGGTAATTTTGTCTTAAATCAATTTTAGTGGTATTTTTAGAAATTAAACTTAAATTGGAGGTATTTAAGAGAATTGCCTATTTTTTTATTGTTATATATATGCAAATACTCTATACTATAGTAAATAAGTAAAAAAAAATTAATCAAGTTAATTATTTATATATATTTTTACAATCATACTAACCGGTTATTGAAAGTTGTTCAATAGCTGATTCGGTATGGTAAATGAGGTTGCAAAGAAGAAGAACCACAATGAACACTTGACTCCATTTTGACGAAGCTTTCTTTCCCATGTCTCTTTCTCTTTTAAGTTAGTAGTGTTGTGTTCTTTATCTCCATTTTGACTCAAGGCATTTGACTTATATAGACTAAAAAAAATAAAAATAAAAATAAAAAGTATTATAAAATAGGGCATAAAAAGTTAAAGGGTCGTAGCTTGTAACGAAATACCCAAGATTATATTAAAGGCCCGCATCTTGCAACTAAAATATTCGTTTAATTTAGGTTTGGATAAAATATTCGTTACATTCGGTATTTGATTCGATATGAATCGAAAAATCTGAATATTTTTAATTTTTCGAAACAAATCAAATAGCAAAATCAAGTATTAGTAAAAACGAATCAAATATCAAATATCACAATGACCGAATATTCGGTTCGATTAGGATATTTATCATATATTAAAATATATAGTTATAAAAAATATATATATATATATATATATATATATA
>KE157045.1:55061-85620 GCA_000411055.1 Leavenworthia alabamica
TGTATAGTCCAGTGCCGACGACTTTGAATATAGATGACTCACGTATTGTATTGTCTGAAAATCTATGAGTCACTCGATTACAATGGATATATATGCATTTGTCATTATCCACTATGCACTTAAGATAAAGATAAACGTTGTAACATCCCATCTTATGATACGGTGGTGCACGAGAAGAAAATTAACACATTTGATTTGGCTATCTGTGTCACCAAAGTGCATTTATCTTTTCGTGAACCACACTTTATGAACTTTGCAGTTAAACGTGTTTAGGTTGGAGTAGTATTAGGATGGGTGACTTACCGGAAAGTGATTGCTGATACTGTGTAAGTGAGGTCAACACACATGCAAAGATCGTGTGGTGATTTGTAGAGATATCAAACAAGTCTTAGAGCTTCAGAAAAATAATGCACCGACCGTCGGACGAGGGTGAGCTCCAATGGACCTAGAAAAGACGTGTAGGCCCAATGGACCTAGAGAGGACATGAGGTCGTCCATAAACCTAAAAAAAACATTGATATGCTCACGAATGATGACGGTAAAGATATTACACATAACTTCATTTTGTCATCATTTAAAAAAAATGTATACTAAAAATCTCTTTATCGCGTAACGATTTGTCACGATCCATAGTTTACACCACTAGCTAGAGATACATGGTTGATGTTTCGATATAGTCGTATTAAAGGTCTATAGATCAATAATCTTTACTGATTGCATGGTTTGAATTCGGTTTTAATATCCGAAATAAGATAATATTGTATACAATTATATACAACATGAGTTTTTTTACATGCATGGTATTATGAAACATTATATTATATATTATTTATTTCGATGGAATACAATGGAGAGAGCAAGACAAGTTACGTTGTAATTAAACATGTAGATCTATATATGATTCTATTTCTAATTCGCTCCTTGACAATCTTGTATAAACCAAATGGACCACAAGTTCTCATCTTCATCTTCAAAGCTTTTATGTTTCACAACAACGTAACTAAAACTTGGTAAGGGCTTTAGTTATGTCTACAGAAAATAAAAATAACTTTGATACAAATATAATATTATGACTATGGTCCAATGAAAAGCTTTGAATTGATGAACTAGGGAGAAGCACTTGGATTGCGACCACCACCTTGTCCACTTTTTGAAGGATTAACATCTATGATCATCAATCTCCTCCCTACATTTATAATTATCTTAGTCTTATTAGTTACTATTACATATAAAAATATCAATACAAATATTTATTAACATGTCAACTATGTAATGGAGCTTTAAAATTGAAAAGATTAATATGATTTTTACCATGATAATTATCAATTTTCTTTGGTGCTTTTCCACTTGTTGAAGGTTTTACTTCACTCCACATCAATCTCCTTCCTACATTATGTAATATTTAAATTTACAAGGTAGCAAAAATATAACATGTTGTAGATAAAAATCAAGGGGATTAAAAAGTTATTTTTATTTGAATTCTTATCATTTAATATTATAAAATAAAAACATTTCACCGAATTATGAAAACAATATACAAAATTCAATAAAATTATAAATTACATGAAATATCTAATATTTTTAAACAAGAAAAAAAACTTAAAACTATTTTTAAACATATAATATGCAATTAGACTATTTCATGACTATCTCCACCGGTTTTACTCTAAAGTCTAAACCTATATATATATATATATATATATATATATAGATAATAAATTTACATATTATGTAATATAATGAGAGTAGTGTTATGTGTATTGAAACTCTAACCAGTAACTGAGAATGGAGCCGATTGGCTAAGGCAAGGGAGAACACAAAGCACCAGAAACAAAACTAAAACATGTCGTAATTGTGAAGAACACATTTTCTCCATAACTCTCTCTTATAACTCTTCACTTGTTTTCTTTATTTTGGTTCGTAGAGACATTTATTTATATAACCGAGTATAGAGTTACAGAAGAACCAATCAAAGATATAAGAATACAAAAAAATAAATAAAATAATAATATTCTCAATATTTTATTTAAATTATTGAGCTTCTCCATATGACTAAAAATTCCGGACAACACATTTTCTCAAGTGTATATATCACTTGTTACTTAAACTCTTTTTTATAGAGGTTTAAAATATATAAAATACCTAATTTATTTTATTTTAAATACTCATATACTATTATATCCCATCCAAAATCATCATAATATATTAGATTAAAAATGTTCAAGTATCTAGCTTAAAATCCTACTACATTTATATTATATATTGCTGGTTTTTTTTTCTGTTTCATTTCCATAACTTTGTTTCATGATTACCTTAATTATGTTACATAAATGGTACTTTTAGGAGATTTTGATGACTACTTATTGTGTTAGTTAAAAAATAATCTAAATATAGTTAGTTCACAAAACCAAACATATTTTTGGTTTCAAAACCCTATCAACAAAAACAAGAAGAGATGGTTATTCATAATTTTCGTTAAATAATTTTCTTTTACATGCGTCATTTCTTTATTTAATTTAGTATAACGTATAAAGTAAACATAGAATACAAAGTCAGATGTGGAAACAAAATTTAAGAGATAAGACCACAAATTAAATAAATAAAATAATAAGAAGAAAATATTGATTTTGCTGACCACTTATTTGAAGTATTGGTCTTCTATTTATCTTGTATCATAGTGCCTATTTATATTTTTAACTTTAGGGACGACCCAAAGTTTGACTATTTATTCATATAAACCATATGATATTTTTAATGGTGTTTTGCTCATTTTTCTTAGGATGATTATGAAAACTGCTATTTTTATTATTTTTTGTACAAAATATAAATAATGTTACAGAAGTTTTTTGCAACGATTTTATTCTGAAAAATTATTTTATGGTATTTATTATACAACAATGTTAGAAAATAAATAAAAATTAAGGATCTAAATTGTTTAAACATGAATTATTATGAGATTAAATTTTTTAGGACCTATTTTTACCGGTTTAACTTTGGTTCATTTGGAAGTTTGTATATCTCTTTGCCAATCAATTGTACGGTGATAGTGGTGACAATAACACATGTGATGGTGGTGCATGCGGCCTCCGTGGTGGCAGTGATGGTGTATGCGGCATTGGAGGCGGAGGTGACCGTAACATCTGTGGTGGTGATGGTGGTGGTGGCGGCGATTTGCGATAAAAAGGTGGTTTAAATTGAGGAGTCTTTCGGCTGTGTGATGACCTCACTCTTGTCATTTTTGTTGTCCAACCTATTTTATAAAATTATAATTTAAGAATTAACTAATTTGTATGTTGTGTATTCTATTTATAAGACTTAAAATATTTATCAGAAATATAAATATTAACAACATTAATTGATTATATTATTTGTTTGAAGTTTCTTATTTGATACATTCTCTATTTCATTAGTTTTAGATTTTTTCTGATTTATTACAAAAAATGTAAAATTCTAGATTTTACCACTAATTAATGTATTAATTAAAATTTTGATTAATTATTATATAAAAGTAATTAAAATAAAACTAAAATATTATTTTAAAATATGCATTTGAAATCTAAACTTATAATTATATAAAAATAAAAAATCCATGGGTCAATGAAACAAAAGGAGTAATTGATTATAATATTAATTAACAACATTAATTGATCCACTAAAACAAAACAAAATTTTCTCGTGGACAAACGCAACATGTACTTGTCTGTAATGATGTAGTTTGATTTGAATCAATTATCAAAATATATACTTTAATAAAAATACCATATTTTATAAATACTATAAAATTCAAACATAAATTTTTAGTTATCCAAACATAATTATACCTTAATAAAAATACCATATTTTATAAATACTAGAAAATTCAAACATAAATTTTTATTTATCCAAACATAATTGTCTCATTATAAAACACATAATAAATATTTGTAGTGGCTTTTTGTTAATAAGTTTAGGGATTACCACCGACTTTAATTGCACCAACTTTATTAGTTCCTTTGTTGACTTCATTTGGAATATATATGGCCATCATTCTCCTCCCTACATTTTAAAATGTTACTAGAAATTTTCATATATTTCTATGAAGTTAAACTAATAAAAATAGTTAAAAATAGGGCTCTAAATTGTTTTAATAAGACTATTTAATAAGACCACAAAATACTTGTAATCATACAAAGTTGAAACTATATAAAAATATGAAAATAATTTATATTTGAATCAAAATAATATTTTAAAACATACTCTTTATGTTTCACATTATATGTAGTTTTATGTTTTAAATTTTGTTTCAAATTAAGTGTTGTCTTATATTGTTAATGCAAATTTTACCTAAAATCAATTAATATCTTTATTATTTAATATAATGGCCCATAAAAATATTTACTATATTAATAGAGGAAAAAAATGACAAATAAATTATTTACTTAATATTGTTAAAAAACTGAAACAACATATATAATTAGAAAGAGAGGGAGTATTACATTTTAAAAAAGAAAATGAATATTATTATCACTATGTTATTATGACTTTATTTAACTTAAAATTTCTAAATTTTTATTTTATTTTATGTTTCTGTTTATATATGTCCTTTCTAAGAAAGTTTGTTTTTTTTAGTTTTTCATCATATCTTTCTATTAATTATAAACACAAAAACAAAACTATTCATAAAACTAATTTTCATTATAAAGCTAAATATTGTGGTTTCTTATGAACACTCTATATAAAGTATAAACCTAAATATAAACTTCAAAAAGCTATCACTCACATATAATTAAATATCCTTATAAACACATACCTTCTGGCTTGTGACCTTTCTCCTGAACATTTATAGATCCTTTACCTTTTTTTAGATGACGTGCTTTTAGCTTTGTGCTAGCAAGTTTGGTCACGTAAATTCTTCCAGGTGAACTTTCGTGTATATGCTCTCCTTTTCCGATTTGGTTAACCGAAGCTTTAATTTTAATCGTTGGAGTGTGTTGGCTAAGGCAAGGCAAGATGAAAAGTAGCAGAACCAAAACGATCACATGATGTAATTGTGAAGAACACTTCTGTCCCATTCTTGCTTTGCTTCTTGTCTCTCGTATAGTTCTTATTTAAGTTTGCTCTCTTTCTTTTGGTTTGTTTAATATATTCCGAGTTAGTCAAAACTATAAGATAAGAACAAGCAAAAAAAAGTTTGACCTATCTTATATTTTCAAACTTTAGTGATGAATACAACTTTGACTTTTTGTTCATTTGTATTTAAATGATTCAATGGTAGGATATGTATTTGAATACCTAACCATGTCTCGATCCTGAAGTAAATCCCATAAAACTGTTGTTTTAAACATTATATAATAATATTCCATCCTTCTACAATATTTGATTTTCTATTTTTTCACAATTTAATAACCCTTATTTTTAGCTACATTTTTTCTCAAATTACTAAATGGTTTCTCAATAATTATTTCTAAAACTAATAAATACTCTACCAATAACTTTTCATATTAGAAATTTCAAAAGAAAAAATAAGAGTATTTAATTTTTATGACCAATAAATAACTGATGTTTATTACTTGTAGTCATAGTTTATGGCAAAAATAAAAAATTGTGGAATAATAAATAAAAACTTAAAAATCAAATATTATATATGGAACATATAAATATCATTTTAGGGCATAAATTATAGTAATATGTCTTTGGTATTGTTGCATGGTTTGGACATTTATTTTTCCAACGTGTTTAAGTTTCAAATTAGTTATTATTTATTAACGTATAATTGCATTTACATCATTTTTGTCTTTTTATTTTATAGCAATTTCATGTTGAAACATAAGTACATCAAAGACAAAAAAAAATCAAAACTCAAAAGTAAAACATAAAGAACATATATATTACGTACCTAAACCTTCAATCGTGTCACGCTTCAATCTATACTAATTTGAAAAATAGTATATATGTATCTCTTACCAATGAATTTTATGGTGATGATATGGTGCAATAACACTGGTGGCGGTGGCACATGCGGCATCCGTGGTAACAATGACGGCTTATGCTACATATGTGACGGTGGTGGTGATGCATGTGACGGCGGTGGCGGCGAGCTGTATCTATAATAATGAGGACTCGGTGGGCTGCGTGATGACCGGACTCGTATCAGCTTTGTTCTCCACCCTATTTAATTTATAATTTAAGAATTACCAAAATTTGTTTGTTGTGTATTATATGGAACTTATACAATATTTATCAGAAATATAAAAAATAACAACATTAATTAGTTATATCAATGTTATAATATTATAACCATTAAAATATTAGTAAAAAATAAAATTAATAGTTTTTCTCAACATTTATTGTTGTGCTAAAAACCACAATATTTCTTTTTGATAAATAAATTCTTGACAAATTTTATGGTTTGACCGAATGAGAATTAAAATGATTTTTTTTTAAATGTGAAAAATTCTAAAACTATATAATTAAACCAGAAGGAGTATTAAACCAGAAGAAGTATAGTTTTTCTTCTTTAATACTCCTTCTGGTTTAATTATATAGTTTTAGGATTTTTCACATTTAAAAAAAAATCATTTTAATTCTCATTAATATATTATATATTTATTTAATTGATCAATACAATAAAATAATAAAAATAAAAGTAATTTGTTTACCAAAAATCTGCACAAAAAAACATAAAACAACAGATAATTTGAAATAAATTTTTAACCTAAAATTATATAGATATTAAAAGTAATATATATGAATATGAATATGGATATGTATATGTGTCTATGTATTGGAAACACTTACCACTTATTGAAAGTTGTTGAGATGGAGAAGACAAAGCAGAGTCTGTATGATAAAGAAGGGAGCTAAGAAGAAGAAGCATAATCAACTGATCCAGTTGTGAAGAAGCATTGCCTTTCAATTTCATCTCTCTAAGATTCTAAATTTTTTTTTTTTTTTGAATAATAGAAATGTATCTAATTGTCTCTGTTTTTTTCCTGACCATATTCAAACGTTTTCCAGAGGAATTTCTATATAATTCTAAGAATATTAAAATTAAAAAGAAAAAGGAAACTATGACTTTAATAAATTATTAATTTATTTTATTCAATTGTTAATAAATTATGACCAGTTTCTTTGGTAAATATATAAAGTCTGTATATTTTGTCTTCTAACCAGTTTCTTTGGCCGCCCACCTTCTTTGATCATGTCTTTTAGTGTCTTCATTGACCTGTTTAAAGTTTATATATTCCAAATAAATTAGTCTTTGATCATGTCTTTTAGTGATGATTAACAATAGCCCTTATGAAATAAATTAAACCATGAAAACCACTAAATAAATTAAATCACTATGTTATAAAATACATAAAATTTATCATAGTTTTTGAAAAGATATAATTGCATTTACATCATTTTTGTCTTTTTATTTTATAGCAATTTCATGTCGAAACATAAGTACATCAAAGACAAAAAAAAGAAGAAGCAAAACTCAAAAATAAAACATAAAACATATATATTACGTACGTAACCATCAATTGCGTGTCACGCTTCAATCTACCCTAATTTGAAAAATAGTATATATCTCTTACTAATAAATCTTATGGTGATGATGGTGACAACAACACTGGTGGCGGTGGTACATGCGGGATCCGTGTTAACAATGACGGCCTATGCTACATAGGTGATGGCGGTGGTGGCGGTGATGGTGATGCATATGACGGCGGTGGCGGCGACTTGTATTTAAGATAATGATTACTCGGCGGGCTTGGTGATGACCGGACTCGTATCAGCTTTGTTCTCCACTCTATTGAATTTGTAATTTAATAATTAACAAAATTTGTATGTTGTGTATTCTATGGAGCTTTTAAAATATTTATCAGAAATATAAAATATTTTATATTTTATAAAATATTTGAATAAATTTGTTGTTTAAAATTTGTCAAAAAAATAGTTGTTTTGTAGCACAACCAATCATGTTAAGATATATTATATATTTATTTATTTAGTTGATCAATACAATAAAATAATAGAAGTAAAAGTAAAAATTTTACCCAAAAATCTGCACAAAAAATATAAAACAACATATAATTTGAAATAAAACTTTAAACCTAAAATTGCATTATATATTAAACCTAATATATATATATATTGAAAACACTTACCACTTATTGAGAGTTGTTGAGATGGAGAAGGCAAAGCAGAACTGATCTGATAAAGAAGTGTGCTAAGAAGAAAAAGCATAAGCAACTCATTCAACTGTGAAGAAGCATTGCCTTTCAATTTCATCTCTCTAAGATTCAAATTTTTATTTTTTTGGAATAATAGAAATTTATCTAATTGCCTCTGGTTTTTTCCTGTCCATATTCAAATGTTTTCAAGAGGAAATTTTCAAGTAATTCTAAGAATATTATAAAAAAAATACAAAGGAATCTATGACTTTTTGGTAATCCATACTTTTAAATATTATGTTTTTTTTTAAAAATACCCTCTTGCTTTTTATCTTTATTTAATTTAATTATTAATAAAGTATGATCACAATGGTAAATAACGTCTGTATATTTTATCTTGTAATTAATATCTTTGGCCTCCCACCTTCTTTAATCATGTCTTTTAGTGTCTTCATTGACCTAGTATATTCCAAAATAAATTATTATTCTAATCTAGTGGCAATGGTGTAACACCTATAGAATATGCTTGTTGACAAGTGATGGTCGAGCTGTAATTATGGAACTGAAAATACCTAAATTATCGCTTATTAAATATTATCTTTTTATTAAAATATTTGAAAAAAAATTTCTTTCTAAAGAATAAGAAAAAATAAATGAAAAAGAAGAAAAATAGTGGTGATTAACAATAGCCATTATGAAATAAATTAAACCACAATGTTATAAAATACACAAAATTTATCATAGTTTCTGAAAGATATAAATATAGTTTAACACATATTTGAAAATATATTTCTAAATTTATATATATATATATATATATATATATATATGTCAATGATATTTTGTCACGAATTAATATCATATATATATGCTTTTTTTTAATAACATTGACGAGAAAATATATCAAACTTTATCTTTATTGGACTATTGAATGGTAAGCTAATATTAAATTGAAATTTCGTGTGAATATGTCAAACTAAATAATAAGTCAAACTAAATAAATAGTAAATGTTGGAGCTTATTTTATAATTTTCAAAGGTTTGAATTACTTAGGTTATTATATTTAGTGTTTATAATTATTTTTATGGACTAGCTAGAGTTTAAATCTCTTACCAATCAATGTTAAGGTGATATCAACACGGTGGCGGTGGTCTATGCGACATTGATGGCGGTGGTGGTGGTGCATACTCCATTTGTCGCGGTGGTGGCGAATAATGACGAGTCGGTGGGCTGAGTGATGATCTCACTCGTATCATCTTTCTTCTTAACCCTATTTAATTTATAATTTAAGAATTAATTGAAATTTGTATCTTATTATTCCATGGATGGATAAAATTTCAAAACATATAAAATGATTACAACATTCGATTAATTAGTTGAATCTGAAAAACAATTACCATATTTAAATTCATCAATATTTCACATATCCGACTCATTAGATACAGTCTAATAAAAATAAAAATATTAAAATAATAATATAATCTGATTAAAAATTATTTAAAATAAAATTTAATAAAACCATATCCTACAAAAAAAAAATTAATGTTAATTTTATAGATATTTTATTTGTTTAATTATATTAGATGTTTGCAAATATCAAAACTTAGATGCATGAAACATTATATAGTATTTTCTATGATTGGATAAACTGATTTAAACCTAATTTAAATGATAATTTTGTAAAAAAATAATAAATTTTTTGATACACCACTTTTAGTCAAAACATATAATACATATATTTTTTTAAAACAAAACTATACATAAAAGCGGATTCTGATATCATAATCTTTTTTATGTATATATATATGTATGTTGAAGACACTTACCATTTAGTGAGAGTTCTTGAGAAGGCAAAACAGATTCAACATGGTAAAGAAAGATACCAAGAACAAGAAGAAGCATGATCACATTACTCAACTGTGAAGAAGTTTTACTTTTCATCTCTCTCTATATCTTTATCTTAGATTCTTGAATTTTTATTTGAATTAATAGAAGTGTATCTGACTCAGAAAATTAGAAGCAAGCACCAAATTTTCTGGGATTTTGTTTGGGAAGAAAGAAAACTCTTAATAGAAGTTGTAAGTATTTTTAGTCATATTTAAATGTGTGTAGAGGAAATTTCCAAGTAATTCCTAAAAATAATAATATTTAAAAAGTATAAAGGAAAGCACGATTTTTTTTCATCCATAATTATATATTTTAAAATGAATTTCTTTCTAATATTTTATTCATCTATAGTTATATTTTTCAAAACTATCCTCTTTTTATATTTATTTATTTCAACTTTTTGATGAATCCCATATGAATTTTGATTATAATGGTATTAAAGTTTTTATACCATTTATTACATTTTTTGTTACATAAATACGATTACTATAAACGTTTATATTTATAATTATTTTATAGCATACATTTTTATAATGGATAATTATGTATATATATGATATTTTTATGTTAATAATATCTTTTATAACATTCAGATATATGACATATTATTTATATATACGATATCTATGTGATTGATAAACTCTCTTCGTAATGCATAAGATCATAATAGACAATTATATATGAACTTTTGTAAAAAATAATTTTTTAATTTGTATTAAATTTTATTTTACAGATTAGAACTAATTAATAAAAGCTTTTAAACTTTAAACTAATGAACCAATAATAATTTTTCACAATAATATTAAGTGAAGTCGTGATATTCAACCATTGACTAAAAATGTCATTGGCCGAGTCAATGAAAGGTATACGTTTACTCTCTTCCCAGAAGTTTCAAATATATGTAAAATATTATTCTAGTCAATTGCTTGAAGAATAATGTAGTTTTAATAACATAATAATGTATAACTATTATGTTTTTTTTTTCTTATATGAATGAAATTTACTTTCTTTTTATTGATGAATACAAAAATGTAACACGATAGAAACATAACACTATCCAAAGAAAATGTAAGATGATTTTGTATACCATAAGAACACACATGCACTATTATGAGACAAAAGAGTTATTTCACATTATTGTCACAAAAACTTCAGATCTTGAACGTGTTTTAAAGAAACTTGTAAAGCAAAATTTAGAGGTGTTTGCACAAGGCCCAATTTTTTAGATATGAATAAAAAAATAAAATAAAAATATGGTCTGTCTAATTTTTTGTTCAACTAAATATGGTCAATGTCTCAAAGCATCTTTTATCCTTTTATATCAATTATATAAAACTACAAGAATGATAAAAAAACCCTACAAATTTCGAAAATAGAATATTATTGGTAAATGTTTTGACCCAAAACAACATAGTATATTGGTAAATGAAACTTCAAATTATATCTAAAAACTTGATCAAAATAAAAAATCTTTAAAACTTACAATAATTAATTATATTTTATTTGGTAACTTCTTTATTTTTCTATACATTTGACTAAATAATTATGGAAACCTAATTAACACATAAATGACTAATCTTACACAACTATATATATACATACACATGTTTATTCAACAACATAAAACAACACAATCTCTCATAAAATCAAAACACAAAAAAAACATGGTGTTCTTGCGTTGTTTTGTCCTCATGATGACCATTCTTGTTCTCTACCTTAACCACCTTCAAACATTCGAACTCGATGGTCATACAGAAGAACTAATCGATAGTATTTGCACAGAGAACGAAGATTATGGATTTTGCTATAAACTTATCCATGAAAAATTGCACAAACCAAAAGCTACAATCGAAGAACTCACAGATCTCATATTAGACACAGCGTTTGATCATGCACGTCATACTTACGTGTTCATCTTTAACATCATAAGTCATTGGCATGACCCTAAGGATAAGATGAGTATTCAAACATGTCTTGCTGTGTTTGATAATGAAACTATTAATTTCTTGAAAATACGTGTTTTATTTTCTGAAGGAGAATATAAACGTATGATTAGGGCTCTTGTGAATACAGCTAAGACCTTGGAAAATTGTAGAACCAATTTTGTTATTCCTCCTTATAAAGAGAATCCTCTTATTGAGAAGTTTAGGGTTATGAGAATTTTGATAACAATGTCAGCTGTTTCAGGTAATATGGTTGAGAAGGGAGAAGCTTCTTTGCTTAGTTCAGTAGTTACTGTGTAGTTTTTTCAATAATAAAGAAAATATATTAATCAGTGATATGTAACAACTAAAGTTTCATATATATATAAAGTTTACAAAAGAATTAAGCATCATATTTCATTTATTTTTGTTTAAAAGTTGCAAAACTTCCAATATGTATAAATGTATAATCATCCAAAAAACAATTTGTCATTCATGTAATTTATAAAAACAAAAAAAAGAATGTTTATGATTTTAAATGAAAACTATATAATAGTGAGTGACCAAGACTTGTATTAATCTAGTGATTTCAGATTTGTATTATACAGGGTATGATCTGAGATTTCGTGAACTGTAAGCAAAACTAAAAATATAGACTCTTATTACATTGATTTTTTTTCATATACAAAAATTTTACACTCAAAAAAAAAAAACAAATACAAAAATACTAAAGGGTTGTTCCATTTTCTTTAGGTCAAATACGTTCATGTATTATAGAGTCATTCATCACCAACTTAAATGGTTTTAAACTGATCAAAGCATGTTTTTTGACAAACAAAAATATACAATTATTATTAGGGGTAGTGACTAGACAATGATTTTAACATTATCTTCAATATAATAACATATAACCCAATCAAAGGTTAAAACCAAAAGTAAACAATGAGAAAACTTAGCTAATTAAGTTCTTGAGATTAAGAGATGTATCCTTCACTGTCATGTTCAGATGTGCTTATGTTCAAGTGTAAGATACACATTGTTTGTGTGTGTATGTGCGTAACTGAAACACGAACCAGGTACTGAAGTCTGAAGAGTTGTTCATGATCAGAAGACAAATCAGATCCAGTATGGTGAAAGAAGATGCTATGAAGAAGAAACTTGCCTTCTCACTCTATCACCTTTCACATTTTTAACTTGAAGCTAACAAAAAATATTTCTCTATTATACATTGTTTTTTTTGATAAAATGTTAGTTATATTACCAAAATGGAATGTTTTCTTTTACATGAGTTTCATAATCATAATGTCATAAAGGAAACAAAAAAACCTAACAGGAACATAAACATAAAACACATGTTATGTATAAGTGAACCAAAGAGATAAAAGATTGACAAAGCCTTTCCTCTTCTGTCTGGCCAAGAAAGTGTTCTAATATGACAGTCCTTTGATTTATTAACCATAGCCAATGTGTTGTTGTGGTCCCTCTTGATCATTGCATAGATGTTATAAAAATCTCTTGAAATTGAAAAGTAGTAGTCAAAAATCGTATAGTCATACACATATATAGATATACATATATATGTTTACTATAGTGTTATATAGAGAAAATTAGATTTTCTTATAACAAAATAGTAAATATAAATATGTTTTTGAGATATATGTTTGACTAGACTATTTTATACTACTAATTTACAATGTCAAAAGATATTTATGTATCATGATACCAATATGTTCTTCTTTTACATCTGCTCATCCAAAAAAATTTCTACATATTTGCACATTGTGAAAATATTTATTAATATTTAATATTAATTATAGACTAAGATGAAAGTGATATAGAGTAATATTGGTATAAAATGATGACTCATCCTAAGTGACCTAAATAATTTTTTTATATTTTCATAAATCTGTTAAACTGGTATTTTGTTATTATTGAGATAATTCACCCTCAAAAAATAAGAAACATGTCTTTTACAAAAACCTTCAAATATTTATTGACATAAGTATAACAACTTAAAATTTATTATTATATCTAGCAAATAACAACTTAAAATATAGTTGAACTAGACAAACTAAATTTTAAATTGAACAACATTTAATTCAGTTTTATTTTCTTATATCCAATTAAACAACAAATTAAACCTAAATTGAGCCAGAAAATGGATCAGCAACATATTTAATAATTTTATTTAAAAATGTGAAAAACAATTTAGGGTATCTCAAGTTCAAAGTACTTTTATTCATACAATATAAGAATTATTGAAACTTCATAACTTCAAAATTTTGTATATATATTATCAGAAACAACTCTAACTGATTAGTGAGAGTAAGCAAGAGCAGAGATGATCATAAAACCAAAAGAAACAACTTGAAGCAAGAAGCCAAGAACACAATACCTAAACATACTAATAAATAAATAAAAACTCAATACCTAAATTTTTTTTTTGTTTGATAAAAGTCTCTCTTCTTTTTTAATTTGCTTAAACTTTTGATTCAGTCCTCTTATTTATAGTGCTACGTGAATGATTTAATAGTCAAACGGAGACATGGTCTAGTCAAAGCATTTATGCTTATCATATGTTGAATTTGACTCAGTCCAAAAGTTGACCAAATAAATACTATTCTACGACCAAAATCTAACCATGCTAATAAAAATCTATATTATTAAAACTTATGACCAATCTTATCAAACAAAGATTATGTTTTTACAGATTTATACAAAGACAACAAAATAAGGAAGCTGAGCTGTTTTTATTTTTTTTATATCTCAGATTCGTTGTAGTGATCAAAACTAATATTAAGATTTATTTCTTCACTGTAATTTTCATTGACCAATGTTAAATATATATTATGTGAGCTAATATGATATGTGGAAAATATAGAAAAACATAGTAAAAGATTTAAACTTTTAAAATGCAAATAAAAAGAGACTGGCTTTTTCATTGCCTAATCCATAAAGATAAAGATCACACATATTTATTATAAAATTATGATTTTATATTAAATTATTTGGTTAATGACAAAATTAGATTATATAATTATAACTATAAGTGATACCAAATAAAACATGTTAGTTCAGATGGTCTAATTCTTTGTCGCATACTTACAGTTTTGTATAACCGATACAACCAGTATTATATATAGCACAAATAGTATAGTTGTACGAGTTCTACTTCAGAGTTTTGTAAAACTGGATTTAACTAGAGCACAAGTTTGTATATTATTTGAAAATTTAAGTATATATATAATACTAGCTCCATGACCTGCTATGAAGAGACATATTTAATGTTAATTTTTTTATATACTGTTTTATTTATTTTTTATAATTTAAAATAAATTAAAATATGATTATAGAAAAAATAAGAAATATATATATATAAGAGAGATTGTTTTTAAATAAGTGATTTGTAAAACAAATCATGATTTCCATAATATTTAATTAATCATTTTTATTGAATTTCTTAAAATAAAAAATATTAATAAAATAAGTTACATATTAATTCATTGTAATTAAAGGTTTTGGTGAAAAAATAAAAATGAATTTATAGAAGATAAACACATTTTTATGTAATAGTGTTTAAAATATTTTTAAAATTTTATGCCTTAAAAAAATTATAAATTGAAACTGATTTTAAAATTCTATCACTAAAACGTGGTTTATTGTGAAAAATTTTAAAAAATTATTTAAAAATTTTTTAAAATCGTGGTAAGCAGTTAAGAATTTAATTTTTATAATAATAATTTAATTTTTTAAAATATTAAAAAAAACAAATTGTAAAAATTTGCAATATTGATACGTCAATAAAATTATATGTGTCAACAGAGAATGTATCATTTTTTTTAAGTTACTGCTAATTTAGTATATATAGATATTATATATAACTATAAATGATGTAAAAACATGATAGTTTAGATGATTTACATGAAAAAACTGGTTTGCATAATTACAAATTGTGAATTCGGATTTCATTTTAAAAGTTCATATTTGCATATTTGTGGGACTGATCTCATTTTTCTAGTGTTTTTATATAATATGCATGTCAGTATCAATCTGTCAAATATTTAACTATTTAAAACTTATAAAAATTTACATTATTTACTTAAAAAAAAATTTCTTTAAAATTTTTGTTTATATAAATTTACTCCATATATTTATGTGGATTTTTTTTATAAATTTTGGATTTTTACACTGATTTATAGTTTTCCATATTGTAACGGGTTTGGAGATTTTTAATATTTTTTTACAGGGTATGAAACTTTTCATAGATGCCAATAAGAATCTAACAATGAAATCCACAATTTTATAGAACAAATTCAAATTGTATAACTCTTTTTAAAAACATGCAAATTACGGACTGATTCACTTTTCAGCACAACTAAAATAAAAACTCCAAAATACCGCTATATAATTGATTATAATGAAACTAGAACACTCCATACTACTAACTATTTTTTATGATTTTGATTACAACTAAAGTAGTATACACCACACCTCTTACACTAATGGTACCAAGTTACCAATCACAACATAAAGTTTCAAGTTTATGCTTTATAAACCACTATACATAACTAAAAAAACCAATGTTGATGAATATGACCACGACCACGACCACGACCATGACCACGACCACGATTATGTTCACTGCTTAGCGGTCTTGTATATATGTCTCAATTTAGCTTATATATACTCAACAATTTCCTCCCTACAAAACATTATTTATTCATTAATATTTATATATAATAAACATTGTTAATTGATTATTTTTTTTAAACAAGTTATTAATTTACTCTAAAGTTATAACTGTGAGTAATTATACCATGACCACCACGACCTCGTCCACTTGTTGATGGTGGCGTATATATGGCACGATCGAGCTTATGATACATCATTATTTTCCTCCCTTCATTTGAATTGTTATAGATATTTTATTTTGCAAATGATATATATATATATATATATATATATATATAATAATAGTATTAGACACATAAATAAGTATATAATATGCATATGTATGTAGATATAGAGTAATATTATATATACAACCACATATTATAGGGCAAAGTATTGTAAACAAAATGTTATGACTTTTTTTTTTATGTGGAATAAGTTCGATTTCAATACAAATTATATATGTGACTGGCCAAGTATTTTAATGGGATTTAAACTCATTCCCATCCAATCATCAAATCTTAAAAATAAAATTAAAAAAACTTTGAAATTAAATGACACACAAAGCGTTGAGGTGACTATTATTTATTTAGATTAGTATAATTTGTGTCTTGTGGTTCCAGAAATGCCATTTTCTTGGACGATACAAAACGTAACACATTCTCTTAGATAAAATCCATTGGCTAAAATAAAATGAAAATCTTAGTAGGAAATATTGTTTTTTATCTATATAAAATTCTATACTTAGTAGACAACGTATTTTATTTAGTTACACGAGTTCTATACAATCAATATGATTTTTAGATTAATGAAAATTTTAATTATTGACAAAAAAATATATGTATTTCATGAAATTTGATTTCCGTTATTTATAATATTAAATAAACTCCCTCGATTTAACTCGATCTCTTGAATATAAGCTAATATCTTGAATATAAGCTAATATAGGAAACAACTAAGACATAGACGAACGTGTTTACATAATATATTCATATGTATGTGTATGTGTATGTGTATGTGTCATAAGACATGTATGTTATGTATGTATGTTGAAATACTAACCAGTTATTGAGAGTTGTTCATGACCAGAAGGCCAAGCAGATTCAGTATGTGGAAAGAAGATGATAAGAAGAAGAAGAAGAAGCATGACCACATGAACCAATTTTGAAGAATTATTTATTTCCATCTCTCTCTCTCTTAATTTGTTGTTTTTAGTAAAAGTTCCAAATCCAATATATAAAACAAATGAAAAATTATTAATATATATTTTCGGGTATTACAAATAGAAAATTATTATGCTTAAATAATTGACCTCTTGTTTTTGTAGAGTTTATTTTCATTGAAATTGGGTAATGAAAAATGATTACAAGTAGCCCACATCTGAGGCCTACTAGTGTTTAACCCATAAACCAGAATTAGTTTTTTTTTCTCATTTAACCCAATTATTTTTAAATTTTTTTATTGTTTTCTATAAATGTTTTATTCACAAATTTAGTCAAATATTTTTATGATTTATTTTTCTTCTGATTTTTGGTCATATTTTTTAAATATATAGATAATGTCCAATGACCATATCTAGCAATATTTAGATTATTGTAAAACAGATGAATCATAAAAAAAAATAACTTCTAAAATATATTCCCTCTATTTTATAATATTTAATTTTTAGCTTTTTAATTGTTACGCTGTATTTAATTTTTATCATCATTTAATGATATTATAATTACAATATTACTTTTTTTGTTGACTAAAAATTTAATTAATCTTTATTTTTCTTTTAAAATTTCTAGTATGAATAATTACAACAAACTTTTTATTATTGAGAATATTAATTATTTAGTCATTCGAGTCAAAATATAGTTAAAAATGAAGAGTATTAATTTTTTTTAATTTGTATGAAAAATATAAAATCAAATATTATGGAAGGAAGATAATATTTTATACAAAAAGCTTATTAAATTAAATATAAAGTCTAAAATTTGGCTGCAACATAGAGGAACCCTATAGTTATTATGTATATATAATATATACATTATATGTGTTTTGCTTAGAAGAAGCCTTGAGTTTCCTGATGACAAATCTTATCAAACAGCTTAAGTTTCAACAGATTTATACAGAGATAGCAAAAACACAAAGGAAGCTACTCTGTTTCTTCTTTCTTCATACATAAATCTCAGATTCTTCGAAGTGAAGCCAACCTCTTCTCAAGCTCATCCATTTCACTTGCTTCAGAGCTACAACTTCTGTCTTCTTGTCTGGCCAAGAAAGTGTCCTAATATGACAGTCCTTTGATTTGTTAACCTTAGCCAATGTGTTGTTGTGTTGATGTTTTAAAAATCTCATAACATAGCAAAGGAGTAGTCTAAAATCGTATAGTCAAACCCATAAGTACACATATATATATGTTTACTAGGTTATAGAGAAAATTAGTTTTTCTAATAACAAATTAGTAAATATAAATATGTTTTATCCTATAACTTTGACTATACTATTTTATACTACTAATTTATTGTGTTACAAGATATTTATGTATCATGATACCCATTTATTTGTTTTTTGCATCTGCACATCCAAAAAATTTCTACATATTTGCAAATTCTGGAAATATTTATTAATATTTTATATTAATTGTAGTTAAAAACTAAGATGAAAGTGATATAGAGTAATATTGGTATAAATTGATGACTTATCCTAGGTGACCTAATTAAAAAAAATTTATATTGTCATAAAACTATTAAACTGGTATTTTGTTATTATTAATCTAATTCACCCTTCAAAATAAGAATCATGTATTTTACAAAAACCTACAAATATTTATTGAAATAAGCATAACAACTTAAAATTTATTATTTTATCAATTAAATAAAAGGGTCTAATCTAGTTGAACTAAACAAACTAAAATTTAAATTAAACAAAATTTAAATTGAACAAAATTTAATTCGGTTTTATTTTCTTTATATCAAATAAAATAGTAAATAAAACATAAATTTAGCCAGAAAAATGGATTCAGCAACATATTTTATAATTTTATTTAAAAATCTGAAATTTTGTTTTGGCATCTCAAGTTCAAAATACTTTTATCCGTACAACATATTACATATATATGAATTATTGAAAATTAATAATTTCAAACCAAACGAACCACTTGAAGCAAGAACACAAACCCTAAACTTTTCTTTATTGATAAAAGTCTTTTTATTTTTTTAATATGCTTAAATTTTTGATACAATGCTCTTATGTATAGTGCTAGGTGAATGATTTATCAGTCAAACGGAGACATGGTCCAGTCAAAGTATTTATTGCTTATCATATGTAGAATTTGACTAAGTCAAAAAGTTGACCAAATAAATACTATTCTACGACAAAAATGGTAATAAAAATCTATATTATCAAAACTTATCACCAGATTTATGTTTCAGCAGATTTATACAAAGACAACAACATAAGTAAGCTGAGCTGTTTTTTTGATCAAAACTAATATGAAAATTTATTTCTTCACTGCAATTTTCTGTGACCAATATGAAATATATATATATCATGTGAAATTAATATGATATCTGGAAAACATAAAAATTTATAATTTTATTTTTAACGATAAAATTTGATTATATAATTGTAATTATAAAGGATACCAAATCGATCATGTCCATTGCTTAACCGTCTTGTATATGTGTCTCAATTTGGCTTATATATACTCAACAATTTCCTCCCTACAAAACATTATTTATATTCATTAATATTTATATATAATGAACATTGTTAATTAATTGATTAATTTTTTTCAAATAGTAATTAATTTATTGTAAAGTTATAACATTGAGTAACCATACCATGACCACCAGGAGCTCGTCTACTACTTGATGGTGGCGTATCAATGGCACGATCGAGCTTATGATACGTCATTATTCTCCTCCCTTCATTTGAATTCTTATAAATATTTATTTTTTGCAAGTGATATAATACTACACACATAAATACGTACATAATATGTATATGTAGATATAGAGTAATATGTATAACTAGCCCTATGCATTCGGATTAATCGGATTAAATGTATCGGATTATTCGGTAATCAGATTGTTCGAAAATTTTAAAATTTACCGAATAAACCGAAAAAAAATCTCGGATTAATCGGTTCGGATCAAGGTTTAATCGGATTGGATCAATACAAAAAAATTTCGGATTAATCGAATCAAAAAAATTATTTAATCGATTTATTCTATTAAAATTATATAATTTTATTTCAAAAATTAAATTTTAATCCGAATAATCCGAACAACCCGAATAAACCGAATAAATTGATTATTTTAAACCGATCCGAAATCCGAATTAGAAATAAAATTATATCGATTAACTTATTCACCTATATCCGAATAATCTGAATCCGATATATTTCAGATTTTACCGATCCGATCCGAATAACCCGATCCATTTGCCCAGACCTATAGATAACCATATATTATAGGACAAGTTTTTGTAAGCAAAATGTTATGACCTTTTTATGTGGAATAAGTTTGATTTCAATACAAATTATATATGTGATTGGCAAAGGATTTTAATGGGATTTAAACTCTTTCCCATCCAATCATCAAATCTTAAAAATAAAATAAAAAAACTTTGAAATTAAATGACACACAAAACGTTGAGGTGACTATTATTTATTTAGATTATTATAATATGTGTCCCACTAGTTTATGTGGTTCCAGAAATGCCATTTTCTTGGACGATACAAAATAATAATAATACCTTCTAGCTAAAATCCATTGTTAAAATAAAATAAAAAAAACTTAGTGAAATATCTATATCAAACTTTTAGTGGGAATCAATAGGTGGGCCAAATATGCTGCTCATTTTATAATACACTGATTTTTTAATTTTTGATTGTTTTATAATATTTAATTTTTATTATTATGTAATAAAATTATAAACTAAAATAAAATTAATAAATATTAAATAAATAATTAAAAAATATTAATTATTTAAAATTTTGAATAAATATATAACTAAAATAAGTATTTTTAAATTTTTTTAATTTTGTATATAAAAAAATACAAAATCAAATATTATGGAACATAGTATAGTCTTGTCCTCTGTCTACTGTGGGCAACCTACTAAAACCGATATTTAAGTTGGTTTTCTTAAATTCTCATTAAGACAATAAAAAAAGAAAAAAAAAAGAATTTTTTAAAAGGTTTATATATATATAAATAGAAATTTATTATTTCAGAACACCATTTATTTGATAAAAATCTAATTTATAAAGTAGAATCTAATTATTATCAGTTTGGAATGATCTATGATGGAATGATCTATGAACTATGATGGAATAATAAATTAGATCAAGAGTTATTATCAGTTTGGATTTATTGGATCAAAAGTCTAGTAAGAAAATATTAAAAAAAGAAAAAAAATTTAATTTAAAAAAAAAACTAAATTTTTACAGATATAACTAAAATTTTTAAAATAATTTATTATTCGTATATATAATTAAATTTTGAGTTTTAACCGACGGACTTGAATTCGAGTACGAATTTTCAAATTTACGAATATAACACTCAATAAAATAATCTTCAAATTCAAATTCGAATAGTATTTTTTGGATCGGATGTTCTGGGTATGTTTTTTTTTTGCCGAGAACTAAATACAACCCACTTTAATTAGTTATCCGAGTTCTATACAACTATTGTAATTTTTAGATTAATTAAATTCTATTGGTGACAAAAAAAAAAAAAGTATTTCATGAAATTTGATTTCCGTTATTTATAATATTAAATGAACTCCCTCGATTTAACTCTATCTCTTGAATATAGCTAATATACGAAACAATTAAGACATAGACAAACGTATTTACATAATATATTCATATGTATGATGATTTGTTGTATGTGTATGTGTCATAAGACATGTATGTTATGTATGTATGTTGAAATACTAACCAGTTATTGAGAGTTGTTCATGACCATAAGCTGAAGCAGATTCTGTATGGTGAACAAAGATGGTAAGAAGAAGAAGAAGAAGCATGACCACATGAACCAATTTTGAAGAATTATTTATTTCCATCTCTCTCTCTTAATTTGTTGTTTTTAGTAAAAGTTCCAAATCCATAATATATAAACAAATGAAAAATTATTTAATATATTTTCTTTGGGCATTACAAATAAAAAAATTATTATGATTAAATAATTGAACTCTTGCTTTTTAGATTTTATTTTCACTGAAATTGGGTAATGAAAAGTAGCCCACATCCGAGGCCTACTAATTTTTAACCCAATAAAACAAATCATTTAAACTAGAATTTGTTTTTTTTTCTCATTTAACTCAATTATTTTCAATACAAAATTTTACTGACAAACTTTATTTTTATTTCTCTATAAATTTTTTATTTCAAAATTTAGTTAAATATTATTATGATTTATTTTTTCTGATTTTTGTTCATATTTCTTCAAATCTAATTATACTAAATGAGCAATAATATTTCCAATAACTGCATCTCTATTTGATTGACACATCAGCTTTTGTATACGTATTAATTTTACAAATTTTTAATATTAATTTTAAATATTGGTATTTTCAAACTTACATAATTATTTTAGATTTTATCGTAATATATTTTTCTTAATTATAACAACAATAATTATAACTACTCCTAAATTCTCTCAGCACCACTAATAACACTACCATATCAAAATCACTATTTTTACACTTTTTATTATTATTTCATTCTACTTATTAAAATCACTATATTTTTTTAGTTTAAATATTTTTATCTATTCTACAAATTTGAAACTATAAATAATTTTAAAATTTCTCGTATGGCTGCTATATTTTTAAAAATAACATATTCTAGAATATATCAACTTAATCGTTTAACTATTAATCAAATTATTTTTAACCCGGACGCTTAATACTAGTATATATATGATATATAAGGTCAAATGATTTCAACTAGCAATATTTGGTTTATTGTAAAACCGATGAATTATTAAATAAACAAAAGACTTCTAAAATATTTTTTTACAAAACGATTATTAAAATTTGAATATAAAGTCTAGAAATTGACTGCAACGTTAAGGAACTCTATATGTATATATATATATATGTCTTTTGCTTAGAAGAAGCATTGAGTTTTCTGATGACAAATCTTATCAAACAGCTCAAGTTTCAGCAGAAGCTACTCTGTTTCTTCATTCTTCATACATAAATCTCAGATTCTTCTAAGTGAAGCCAACCTCTTCTCAAGCTCATCCATTTCACTTGCTTCAGAGCTACAACTTATATATTAAACAGTAAGATTTGGTTCTTTCACTGCAACTTCAATGACTAATCTTTATATATGATATAACATGAGAGAACTCACTTGTTATTGTTAATGGAAGCTGGAGGAGCTGTGGTTTTAGTAGCAATCCTACCTTTTGGAGCTGAAGATAACTGAAAACAAAACAGAGGTAAAGATTTAAGTTTACGAAAAACCGAAAAAAAACTTAGAGAAGAAAGAAAACTAACCTGAGATGCAACACCAACACCAATCTCATCAAGAACTTGGTTAGTAAGATCCTCTGTTTCTTCTTCAGCTTCATCTTTATCAAGTGTTTCATCAATTGCTTCTGACATCATCTCAATCTACATAAAAAGACTAACTCGGTTCACAAATCTATACACATTGCTCTTAAATTAAAGATTAAGATCATTGTTTTACCGTCATGTCAAGCTGCGCCGACTGTTTTTGAAAATCCTTAATCACTTTAGCTTGTTTTGTTGGTTCCATTTGCTGCAAGATTCATAAAGATCGTTCCTTTATCGACATATCGATGAAACAGAGTATAAAGAAATGAAACTGAAGTAACATTATTATTACCTTGTTCATTGCAACCATAGCTTTAGTAGCACCTTTCATACCAGATGAAATTGAAGTGCTTGCATATAAAGCCTATTTAGATAACAACAACATTATTAGTACTAAACACCGAACTAATCGAGTTTTAGTTTATGTTATAAACCTTACCTGTGTATGAGTTGTTACACCTCTAATTTGAGCACGACTTCCTTGTAAATTTGTAATCTGTTGTCTTAATCGAACAAGTTGACGAGCTAAGATCTTTGTAGCTGCCTAATCAACAATCATAAATATTACAAAGTGATACAAAGTTTCTAAGAAGAAATCGAAAAAATCGACTTGCCTCGTTTCCAGTCTTAGCTGTTTTCTTGATTTCAGCAACTAATCTCTTCTCCTAATGACTTAAAATGTTATTTAAATGATTATATAACTAAGAGAAAAGCTTATAAGATTGATATAGAACCTTACTTACCTCTAGTTGAAGAGATGTGATCTCTCGTTCAATACCTGTAAAGTAAAGTAGACAACAACAGAAACCAAAAGCTTAGTTATGTTTTGTTGGTTAAACAAGAGCTCAATGGAGAGGTTTAAAAGAGTGAAATCTATGACTGATCAGAACCAAAGTTAGATTTTTGTAAGAGATTTGAAGTTATACAATAACATTACCTCGTGTAGCCACTGCCATTTCTCTTTTACTAGTACGAAGAGCATCTGCAGAAGTAAGAAATTTCAAAACTTTAATAACAAAAATGTTCAATTTTGGAACAATTCAAGATTCAATTTTTTTTTTCCAGATTTAAGTTTATTCGCCAACAAAAACTAAAACCCAGAAAACAAAATCTCAGAGGGATAATGGGTTTTTTCTTGTTTTAACCTTTGGGAGTGGTCTTCTTCTTAAAGATGTTCATGGCGATTTCTGAGTGTTTTATAAAACCCTAAATCAGAGATTCGACAAAGTGAGATGAGGAGATACGTTTTTGTTGTTTGGTTTGATATATGTGTTATGGTCTGAGTGTGAATGTGTGTTGTATAGAAGAGCGTGCTTATGCTTTAATAATTATAAAAAAATGGATACTTTGGAAGTAGCCGTTACAGAGTCCAGATCCTACTGAGATGCCTTCTTCTGTCCATCATTTGGAGTAGATTTGGGTATTTGGTTTGGTTTTTTGGTTTCTATACGGAATCGAACAGAACCGTATTTGATTCTTGTAAAATATTTGAACGGTTTTTATAAGCTTAGAACCGAATCCGAACCGAACCAATTGAAGTACAGAATATCAGAAAATATAGTTATATGTATAAATATTAGTTATATTTATATTTGGTATATCTAATTACATTCGAGTATTTTTTAGATATTTTCGGTTATTTTGAGTATTTTCAAATAATTTAGTTACATTTTAATATTTTGGTTAATATTATTTTGGTTTATTCAAATATTTTAATTCATTACAAATTTATAATGTCAATTTCAGGTATTTCAGTTTTTTCGGATATTTTCAGGCATTTCTGGTTACTATAGTTATTTTTATGTACAAAATATATGGACCAAACGAAATCCGAATAAGTATTCGAAATATTTTCGGATCTCTAACAAATACATAGAACTGAACCGAATCGAAAAAGAATTGAATCAAATTCAAACCAAAATTTTAAAATATCCTAACGGTTAATGAAACTTTTATCGGATTACAAACAAGTTTTAGGCAGAAATCCGTAATCTTCGATGGTTAAAATATATAAAAGATAATATTACTTTCATCACAAGTATTACTTGGTCATGTGTCCTTTAAGTTTTGCAAAGGAATATTTTATATATCTATTTTAGGTAAATAATTTAAATTTAGTGAAATAAATTTTTGTCAACCATAATTTTATTTTAAGTTAATTATTTTACTAAAATTTAAAGTTAGTATTAAAATACAAATATCACATGAAAATTGATACAGCCCAAAAAGCAACTACTAAATTTTTATAGTTGAAGAGTAAAGATAAATTGTGAAATTATATTTGACACACTGTGAAAGTATATTTTACATCAAATCTGAGATTGGAATTTCATATAACGTAATAATGGCATATTAAAAGAGATAAATGATTTCTATAGTTTTCTTTGTGACTCTTATTATTTATCCGAGCATAATTATCCGAATCCGTTAGATATCCGGATCCATATCCAGATTCGTATTCGAAAAATGGATATAGATACTCAAATGAGAGATCCGAAGGATCCAGATCTGGATATGGATAATTTGATCTGGATATCGAGTGGATCCAAATCCGGATATCATTTTCAAAAAATTTCGAATCCATATCCTTCAAAAAATCAAATATCCGGATCCGCAACATGTCTACTTATTATCGCTTGAACCATCCCAATGCAAGCTTTGAAACTGCCCATAATCTAACAAATCTAGCATTTGGCAAAACAATCACACTCTATTATATCAACCAAATTACAAACTTTTCTTCAATTCCAATTTCAACCTTTATGTTTGTATTTACATGGAGAAAAATAAACAAATAAAAAAAAAAAGAAATTATCCAACTTGGGAAACAAAAAGTTCTAACTATTTAATTAAAACCACATAGAATTCACATGATTTCAACTACAATTTATACCTTTAAAGTTTGCGTTTATGTGAAACAAAAAAATTTATAAGAAATTCACATTCTTTTTGTAAAAACTAATTTTTCTAAAAAAAAAATATTACCATGTTGGTTTTTAAAATTTTAGGTTCATAAAAAAAAGTTACAAACTTAAACAGTTAATTGAATTTATATTTCCACAGAAATGTTTTTTAAATAAATCAAAAAGTCAAAAATTGGTTTTAAGTTTTGGGTAGATATGACTGTCCCAAGAGTAAGTTAACTTACCACAAAACAAAATTAAAATAAAATCTAACTTTTTTCACTGAATCTTCACAACCACCAAAACCTAAAATTAACCCTCCAAAAAAGTTTGATAATCAAACAAAAGACCAAACACAAACACTCCAAACTCAATATATAAACACAAACACACACAACACTCTTTACTCATTACAAAACACAAAACACTTTCATCTTTTCAAAAATGGCAGTTTCAAAGGCTTCTTCAAGTGGTAATAAGAGTTACAAAATACTCTTAGGGTTGAGATTACTTGCATTTTCAGCTACATTATCTGCAGCCATTGTAATGGGATTGAACAAAGAAACAAAGACTTTTGTTGTGGGCAATGTTGGGAATACTCCTGTTTCAGCTACTTTTACTGCTAAGTTCCAACACACACCAGCTTTTGTGTAAACCCTAATTTAAACAATATGTATTTTCAAAAGTGTTTTATTTTGTTGAGAGTCTTGAGACTAATTAGTTTTTTTGGATGATTTGTTTTGTGTGGGGAAAAAAAGTTTTTTTGTAGTAGCTAATTCAATGGTGAGCTTCCACAACTTCTTGATGATTGCTCTTCAGTTATTTGGAGGCAAAACGGAATTTACTGGGTTTCGTCTTCTCTCCGTCGCCATTCTTGATATGGTAAAATATATTCTATTTGATCCGGAAATTTTGATTTTAAGGTTATTGCACACATATTAAGATTTTGTTTTATTTTATTTTAATTTTATTTTTTTTAATTTTCTCTTTCTTACTTTTTTTTTATTATTGGTCAGTTTTTCCATTTTTCCAAACAAAACATAAAATTAAATAAATAAACTATATAAAATCAAGATTTCTAAAATAAGAAAAAGGTACTAAAATTTAATATTTTAGGAACAGAAGGAGTATTTTTCGTTCTTGAAATATTGATTTTTTAAAATTTTTATTTTAAAACATAAAATTGATTATCTAATATTTATATTTGTTTTTATTGATTAATTAAAAATTTTAAAATGTAATGATTAAAAATAATTACATTTATCAAATAATTATTAGTCAAAATAAAATTATTATTGAGTGAAAAAATATATTTATAATAGTAGTTATTTCTTTCTTAATTTTTATGAAATATCTTTAACATCAATATTTTAGAAACATATGGAATTATATTTTTTTCTTTTGTTAACATATGCTAATTTACTATTTTCTTGATAAAACTATGATATTAGTGTTCTTAAAGTCCTTAGTTGTTGATGACTATAGGACCAACTAGTTGGTTAATGTTTTCTATTTTTTTAATATATACATCTTAGAAAAAATAGTTTTTACATTTTTATTATTTGAAACAATAAAATCAGATTTTTTTTTAATTTTACTTAGACAAGAGCTTCAACTTTGATATAATATAGATATATAGTATAGATACTGTAAAAAAAAATTATGCTGACTTGGCTTTTTCCATTGCACGACTTAGCTTAATGTGACTCTAGCTTCGGCGGCAGCAAACGCAGCAGCGTTCATGGCTGAGGTAGGTAAGAACGGTAACAAACACGCCAGATGGAACAAGATATGTGATAGATTCGCCACTTACTGTGATCACGGCGCCGGAGCATTAATCGCTGCCTTTGCCGGAGTAATCCTTATGGTCATTATCTCCGTCGTTACAATCTCTCGTCTCGTCAAACCTAACAAATGCGGCTCCACCGCCGCAGCTCCCTCCGTCGTCCCTTGAAAATGTACACACGTGTTTGTATGTCTTATGCACACGTGTCTCCCTTCTTGTTGAGTGTTTTGTTGTATATCTCAAGTGATGATCAGATTGTGTAAGAACCTAAAGTTATGTCTTGTTTAAGTAAAATTTTCTTATTTTATATTTAATCGTTAATTAAATGTATTGTGTGACAATGTTAATATCCCAATTCGGTTATTCATTACCAATTGATTTTGAGCTTAAAATAAATCAATCCTTAAACGTGGTATTAGAGTTTCGTATGTTGTCCCAAGTCGATAAAAAAAGAATTAGCATTAATAATATATAAAAAATATGATTTGATACGTTCATTGTCAATTAGTTTTAAGTTAAAAAAATATAAATTAAAAAATAACATTTAACGGAATGAGGATTGAGACATATATACATATATTTATCCATATACACATTTTATATTATAAACTTAAATTATCTATCTTTCTTGGTTTATATTTTAATTTATTATTAGACTTATATGACCAAGTTTGTTTTTTAAATGTTAAATTTAATCAATCAAAAATTATTTGCAAAATGTTGCAATCTTAAGTAATTTTTTATCCTACTGGTTTTTTTATTGATATATAGACTATAGTCTCATATTATTTATAGACAAATTTTATCTACTTTTTGGATATGTAATGTCTGTAATACCTCGACCGTCACCGTCCGTGAGCACTTAATGTCCCTTCTAGGCCTGTAGACGATCCCTTACCATCTCTAGGCCCATGGGCCTCCACGTCCTCTCTAGATCCATTGGGCCTCAGCCTCGTCCGACGGTCAGTGCATTATTTTTCTAAGGCTCTAAGACTTATTTTCTGTCCCTACAAATCACCACATGATCTTTTCCTATGCGTTGGCCTCACTTACACAGTACCGATAATCACTTACCAGTAGGTCACCCATCCTACTACTACCCCAACCCAAGCACGCTTAACTGCAGAGTTCTGAAGGAATGGTTGAACGAAAAGATAAGTGCACTTTGGTGACATAAGTAGCCAAATCAAATGTCTTAAATCTCTTCTCATGCACCACCATACCAGAACCTTAGATGTTACAATCACCCTCACTCAAAGAGAGCAACGTCCTCGTTGTGCACCATGACTGCCTCCTAGGTCAGAACTAGTTTGGCAAATCTGCTCTGATACCAAAAGTACTATCTCGACCGCCACCGTCTGTGAGCACCTAATGTCCCCTCTAGGCCCATAGATGATCCTTTGCCATCTTTAGGCCCATGGGCCTCCTTGTCCTTTCTAGGCCCATTGGACCTCACCCTCGTCCGACGGTCAGTGCATTATTTTCTGAGGCTCTAAGACTTGTTTATTGTCCCTATAAATCACCACATGATCTTTCCCTATGTGTTGGTCTCAATTACACAGTACCGATAATCACTTCCTAGTTGGTCATCCATCCTAGTATTACTCCAACCCAAGCACGCTTAACTGCAGAGTTATGAAAGAATAGTTGACCAAAAAGATAAGTGCACTTTGGTGACATAGGTAG